>JASVER010000046.1:7583584-7615023 GCA_030449065.1 Oceanodroma leucorhoa | reverse complement strand
TCCCCATCTTCCAGCTCAGGGGGGTGAATACCCAGAGGATAACTGGTCTGACTATTAAAGACTGAGGCAAAGAAGGCATTAAGTACCACAGCCTTCTCCTCATCCTCGGTGGCAATGTTTCCACCCCCRCATCCAATAAGGGAGGGAGATTCTCCTTGGCCCTCTTTTTGTCTTTAACATATTTGTAAAAACATTTTTTGTTGTCCCTGATGACAGTGGCCAGATTGAGTTCCAGCTGGGCTTTTGCCTTCCTAATTTCCTCTCTGCATGACCTGACGAGATCCCTGTACTCTTCCTGAGTCGCCCGCCCTTCCTTCCAACAGCGGTAGACTCTCCTTTTTTCCCTGAGTCTCAGCAAAAGCTCCYYGTTCAGCCAGGCCGGTCRTCTTCCCTGCCAGCTCCTCTTACGGCACTCAGGGACAGCCYRCTCCTGCGCCTTTAAGACTTCCTCCTTGAAGAACGTCCAGCCTTCCTGGACCCCTTTKCCCTTCAGGACTGCTTCCCAAGGGACTCTCTCAACCAGCGTCCTGAACAGGCCAAAATCTGCCCTCCGGAAGTCCATGGTAGCGGTCTTGCTGACCCCTCTCCTTACTTCCCCAAGATTCGCGAATTCTATCATGTCATGGTTGCTGAGCCCCAGACGACCTCCGACCACCACACCTCCCACCAGTCCTTCTCTGTTGGTAAACAGCAGGTCGAGCGAGGCACCTCCCCTGGTAGGCTCGCTTACCAGCTGCTTCAGGAAGTTATCTTCCACRYACTCCAGGAACCTCCTMGACTGTTTCCTCTCTGCCATGTTGTATTTCCAGCAGACGTTGGGCAAGTTGAAGTCCCCCATGAGGACAAGGGCTAGCGATCGTGAGACTTCTGCCAGCCGCTTGTAGAATGCTTCGTCTGCCTCTTCATCCTGGTTGGGTGGTCTATAACAGACATGATTAATTCCTTGCTGCATAAAAGTAATCTTCTTTCTGAACTTTTGTGAATTATTTTATTCACAAAGATAATACCATGAAGACAGACAAGAGAAAGGTCAAACTAAGATAAAACTTCAAATTCTTTTAGTATCTGTTAAATTTGCTTCATCAATAGTGTATTCAAAGCCACTATCTTTATTTCCATTCCTTATCAAACCAGAAATTAAGTGGAAAACCTTCCTGCCATTAGCATTGTTATAAATGCTTAGCCAACCCTGCTTTCCATTCTCTGTTCTTCGGATTCAAATAATACTTTCTAATAATTTATACTATTTTGTGAATTTTCAACACCCATATAAAAATATTTTTAGATGAAGTATGTCTTTTCAGAATATCCTGGGTGGTTTTTTTTAGTCAATAAATTTAGAAGATGCCACCTAAATGTTACCACAGTGTCCAGACTTCTGAAATAAATAATTAGTATCCAAACCCTCCACAATTTGACTAGGGAAGATAGAGGAAGAAATAAATAGYAATAAGTGCTAATTAAAAAATAAAATACTAATGAAAACTGTTCCATTTCATCTACACCTTGTGCAATTTCCACATAAAAGATGTCTAGTTAAATCAACTCTGTCATTCTCTAATTTTTTAACTAAAATCCCGTTATTTCCAGTATTTTTCAAAAATCTTAACATTGAGACATGTTTAACTCTTTTAAGGATGTAAGCATACAAACACAAACTAAAGCAATCTACACCTAAAATGAATTGTATTCAATTAATTTAATTTGAGGTATATGCTTAATATGTCAGATTCCACTAATATAAGTTGATTTATGATGAGAGTAAAATCAGAAAAAAAAAAAAAAAAGATCAAGGTGACTCTGGATGTCAGAATTGAGCTCATAGTTATGTATCTATGTAGTTAAGTATAGGTATAGTTATGTATCAGTTATGTATCAGTTACACATAAATATACACACAAATATTTGCTCTTGCTTTATTTTTTATTTTGCAGCTGTCAATTGAAATCATGTATTGCTCTAAAATATAACTTGTCCTTTAGAGCCATAGGCATTCATTAGAGGTATGTCAGAGGTTTTCCTGTCTCATAATCCTTACAAGGTTTTTCTGGATTATCTCATTATTTCACTGGCTCTTTATACTCTCTTCACTGCTCTTGTGATCTTTTTTAACCAAGGTTATAAAAAATGGACAAATTAGATGCCCTATTTTGAGAGCTATTTAAACTGAAACTGTTTGTTAACAACTATATTTGCAATCAAAATGCCTACACACCAATTAGTTTGAGGAATCTTTGCAGAGATGCATTAGCAACATGTGGAATGAGGTGAATGGTTTCCCCAGAGTTCCCAGTGGGCAAGCCGCCATATGGGGTACTACTCCCACCTACAGTTTTTATCTCATATTCTGTCCCGTTGCACTAGGTTTTTTTTCCGAGCGCATATATATTCTTATACTTAAAGATGGTCCTTCAACAAAAAGTCTGAGACGCCTGAGGGTAATGTGGGAGTCCCTTCTGCTGCTGCTCAAACTCAAAGCTGTGCAAAGGTTATGAGCACAATGGGTTATTTTCTCAAATACGCTTTGGGAGTTGTTTATTTAAGCTAATTTTACTCTTTAAAAAATTACTTCCAATTACTGTTTATAAGTTTTCCAGATGGTGGCTTAGCATGGCTAAAATGAGCTGGGTCTTGTGAAATATATGTGAATTGAGACAATACTCAAAATTCAGATAATAAAAAATAATGTTAGATGACCGAGTATGATGTTCATTTGAATTTATAAGCGTTTCCTAGACACTAGAAAGTAAAAGAGTAAAAACTGCATTCAGTGAGGTGCCTGTTTTCCATCCTTACACTTTCTCCATCTCTGCAACTAGGGGTTTTCCCAAAAATCTCTCCACAAAAAATGCCTTCAAAATCTTAGTGTTGACTTAAGGGAACTTTTTGATTCTACCTCTTTGTTAAGGAAAAAAAAAAAAAAGAAAAGGAAAGCTGATTATGTCATTGTTTTTTAATCCCCTTATTTTCTTTTATTTTTGTCTGAAAAGAGGAATTTATCATTGTTTTCACCTAAATGTGCTTTTAAGTTTATTTTTATTTTTTTCCAAACTACACTATTAATCCGCAGTATATTTGCTAAGATAGCATTTTTAAAAATCGGTTTCATTTCATAAGAATCTTGGTGAGAAAATGTTAAATTTCTGCTGTTGTTGTTAGGAAAAGATTATTAATACACAGATGAAGTCACTCTGGAAGTCCAGTAAGAATTACATTTTATATGTCATGAATGCAATAATATGTTTACCTTATTTTTACAGAGGAATCAAAAAATGTCATTAAAATGTCTTTTATAGCAAATAATTCACTTCAGAAATGAAAAGGTGTTTTAAAATAAATGGTATGTAACAGTTCTGGGAAGAGATCTGTTGGAATTCCTAGAAAATAAATAGAAAAATTACATTGTAAGTCAGAAAGATTGTTCTTTTCACCAGGTCTCCAAMCCAAGGTCCTATTAGAATCTCTCCATCCTTCCTGCCACTGAGCCATAGGTGCCTCTTCCCTACTCTCAACCTAATCTTGAAATAATTCCTTAATGAGTCATTCCACCTCAAAGAATTAAAGAGAGGGTTCAGTAGCACCCTCTTCTCACATTTACATGTTCAGTATTACCTTTGAGGTCCATGCTTTTGTTTCTGTCTTCCTGTAAAGCTGGGACCCTTAGTTCAAATGACCTATACAAGAAAATCTACATGGAAAAAAAAATTGTGGGGCAGAAGATATGAACTAGATACCCTTGCTATGTAAAACCTTAGATGCTTCTGCATCAAAGTGCTTTTGCTCGTTCCATAGTCAGAGTGAGACTGGGAGCTGGAGAGTGTGTTACACACCAGTAGCAAGACACTTGGTGTGGTGCTGGCCATTGCTTTTTTTCCTCTCAGAAAAAGTGCATGTGTCATTAGTTAATTCCAGGGTCCGGAATGACTTTCATGATTATTTATTGTTTCAAGACAATATATAAAATATATAAAAAAAATTCTATAATTTCAGACTCTGTAGAGATTTCTTTAACTTCCATGCCTTGTAACTGCAGTTAGAGAAAAGCACCCCATTATCCTCATTATTCCTGGGCTGACAAAGCTATAGGAATACTAATGATCAAAACCAGAAATCTCACCACATGTCGCATAGTACTAATTATATTCTTATTGTGTAATTTTTTAAATTTCTTTTATCTTCAGACATTTTACATTACTAAGATGTTTTTGCTCATTTTCCAGTTTTTTTTTATTTTTAAACTTTTTTTAATAAATGTCAATCTTGAATATCCTATATTAAACACATGACAAAACAGAGTAACACACAGGCCATTGGAAATAAGATAACCTTGCTAGCAGCTTAGTACCATTAAAGAGACTGGAATTATTTTTTAAAGGAATGTATATTTGTGTCCATAACTACTGAAGTGAACATGAAAATATAGCTGTAGCTAAGCAAAAGACAGATGGAGAAGCCAGGCTTTCCAGTGAAACTTTGGCTTAGTTCACTTCTCATCTCACTTGCTCCTTCCCTCCTTTGCCTAAAGAAACCCACTCTGCCAGCCACTTCTTGAAAGCTGGCTTCAGTCATCCAGCTGTGCCTAATTTCAGGAGTCTCAGGTGCAGTGGTACTCTGCCTGCAAAAGCTATGTTGGTATGGACACTCCCCTGGGGAAAGCAGAGCAAAAGACAATTTTTTTTTTCCTTCCCCTTTTCAAGCTCTAATGAGGTGGGATGGCTGGGAGAATCCAACAGTAAAATTTTCCTCAGTTGAAATAAAAAGGAAATAGAGAGGGATTTTTTAAAAAGAGTTCTTTAGGTTTTTCTGACAAGTGATTTAAAAAGTATATTTCAATATGACTACTTCTGCCAGTTATTGTTTTCCAACCCAGTTCTCTTTCCCTGATACAGAGCAGGGCCCAAAAACTAAACACAGACTCCCCCCTTCCACTCCTGTAGCCAGGGTCTATGCCAAGAGGGTATAACATCTCATGTGCAGTTACCATATGCCCCAGTTTAATCCTGATTCAATGTGACAGTAAGATTCTTTTCCTTCTGTCATTTTATTCTGCCTGCTGATGTCACTTTGTATTCCCAGTCCATCTTTCCTTTGCAGCAGTTCCACGAGCTGCAYAGGTACGTAGCCCTGTATGCATACAACCTTGCAGCTGCAGGAAGGTGCATAACCATTTCTGTGTGTAATGTTGGGKTTTTTTAAAATATTCCTCTTCTGATAAAATCTACTGGCAGTTTAAACAGCGTCTCTGATATTGTTGGTTAGTGCCAAATTTGTGCTTGTTTCTGGCCACAGAATTTGTTACCAGGCATTTGATAGGAAAAGTGTTTTCCAACAAGGGCTTCATTACAAAATGTGTTGTCAGAAAATTCCTAGTTACTGATTTTTTTCTGACATAAAAACAAGGTCTGCTTAAGTGCAAGCCAATTGCATGAGAATACATCTTTATTTTTTCTTTTTTTTCCCCTTTTCTTCCCTCAAAATTGACTTGACAAATTTCCATTTAAGATTTATGTTTACACATGTTTTACATTACATTATGACCTAATTGAAGAAAGTAGAGTATATGTCTCTACAGCATGGAGGAAAAAACACGAGTAGATTAGTGAGTGATCAACTGAATTTACATGTTTGTTCTGAATGCTTGGTTAGTAGTTAGGACACTAGCCTAGGAGTGTGACGTATGTCACTTTTCAGTATTACCAAAGACTTCCTGTAGCACCCTGGGTGCATGAATTAAAGTCTCTGAACCTCAGTCTTTACCTACAAAATGAGAATTTCATACCTTATGCATGAGATAAGGGAATATTGTGTTGTGAAATTCCCTGGTCATAGAGTAACTTTAGTTTCTGATTCTGTTTTAAATGTGAATTATTCATCCATTTTCTGAGTCTGGTGGGCTAAAAGCATTGTAGTGATCGCTCTGCAATGAAGTCCAATATGGAGAAAATACTGGCGACTACCTGGTGCTGTCACACTGTTTAATCACCTGTAGCTGGGGGTTGTACAAACCGTACAGACAGTGCTAAATCTATTTATGTACCAGAACTGTCATTTTTAGAAGACTTATCTCTGCCTCCTTCTTTCCATTTCTGAAGTTGCCCGTTCTCTCCCCTTCATCCCTCCGTCCCCCCTGAACTTCTCTTTTGCAGTGTCTCACGGTGGTTTTGACCACCTGAGGGTATCCCATCCTCCACCGCTGCCTTCCCAGTCCAACCTGTCCCCAGCTGTCGGTGCTGTAGGCGCCGCCCCACAAACGGTGATGTATTTCCTGCCCTTCAGCCTTGCAGACACACGTGGCAATTTACTGCTGCCCTCCTGTCAACTCCTTATGCTTTCACAGATGCCTCTTGCTCTTCTTTTGATCCTCTTTAATGTGAGGGAACACAAACAAACATAGCCTTCTCCCTCCTCTGCGCTTGGAGAGCGGACCATGGGAGCCTATCCTGTCTGCATGCAGCACAGTAAAAGAGCTACTTCGCTTTTTATGGCTTGGGATTGATAGGAAATGTTTTCTTCTTTATTAATCTGTCATTATTCTCATGCTGTCAGTTATCTAGGAAAGATCATTTCACTAGGTTCAACCTAAGTATACAAATCTCTGCTAAACAAAGGGAAACATCACAGTTCTTTAGATGGCTGGACGAACTCCAAATTCTTTCAGTCTACTGTAAATCTGTAAATGTACACATCATTTGGAGATTTGCTGTGGATTTTTTGAATCAGGGTTGTAGATATTTTATACTTAGGAGAGGATTGGTCCCCCTGTAGTTCCTTCTTTTCAGAGGATACTTCTGTATTGTTTGGTTGGTTTTTTTTAAAACTAGGAAAAAAATGTGAACACRACTCAGTATAGCCCTTTGAGTAGAATTATTCTCTTGTGTACAAACCTGCTCAAAATGGAAATATTCTCCACAAAAAAAGACCTTTGTGTTTATTTTTTTTAAGAAATGAAAGAGCAGTGAGTAATTTTCACGAACACAGTATTATCAGAGGGGTTTGKTTTTTGTCAAAACAGTAATTGCTGTTTATCCTTAATAAGCCTTTGATAACCTCTCCTCTCTTTTAAATGGATGATGTGTGAGAGGGGGACACTTCGGGAAGGAAATAATGAGCCAGTACTACCACAGCTCTGGCCCCACTGTCCTTCCCTCTTYCAACAGCCTGTAGCATATTTGTATGAAATTACCATATTTTTCTCATTCCTTTCCCAGTTCCTTCCAAATATGTATAGGGGTGGGAACATGTTCCAGTGAGTTCTTTTGTCTATGTTAGTGAGAAATCATGATAACCTAGCCGGTCAGTGTTTCAGATCCTGAAGATCAGCAGTGTTGTGTCATAATATGTAAAAAGAGGTAATCCTTTCTTTCTTTGCTGGTATCTCTTGTACCTTAGTATGCAGAAGGTAATGCTGCTAAAAGCAAATTTTGGGAGGATCTGACAGGAGTTTTCGTATTGGAAAATTTGTAATTAGATGTGACCAATGTATTTAAGCTTGGGGAATAAGTGGAGGAGTGCATCACCCATCAAGAACCCGGGAGGTCTGAAGTGAAGCCCTCTAACAAAAGGGATTTTCTCTGGTGTACCGTAAGAGTAATGGCCTCAAGGATTACAGCCAGGCAAGCTGCTTTCATAACTTSTCTTGGATTTGGAATGGCTGAAATTCATTACTTATATTTGAAATCTGCATTGGAGCAGCCCTGCTCACAGTGGTTCCCTGGTTATTGGTAGACACAGCCATGACACTGAGTTGTATTATCATGTCTGCTTTGTCATGTTTGTATTAGTAGGCTTTGGTAAAAAGCCTTCAACATGAGCAAATTTTTCAAGCAATTTCATCAAGCAAAACTGGTAAAAGAGTTAGATGTCCACAGATGCCAAAAGGTGCATCCCAAAGTCTAACACTACTTTTGATGTGTGTTCAAAAGGAGGATGGGCCTTTTGAATAAAATGGCCAAAACAACCTTCCTCTGTATTTTCATCATAATTTACCAGTTTTTCGTTTAATTCAGTCTTATTCAGATTCCATCCCAGTTCAACACTTAAGAAGGCTCAAATTTAGCCGACACACGGGCATTAGAAAACTAACAGCCTTATATAGGAAATACACAGGAAGGTGATACAATCTCTACAGCTCCCAAACTGGGGGAGATATCATTGCTTGTGAGCAAGTGTTCATTATTATCCTCCAAGATCTTATTGGAGAAAAGAATGGAGAAATACCATCTAACTGTGGAAGACCCGTCATACTGATGCTACTTCATCAAATATTTATGGAAGTCTCTGACAGATGTGAAATCACCACAGTAATCATCTAGCATTTTATTCATCACGGAAGGGTTATAAACTACTGAGACCAGTTTCACTTCCATAATTTCCATTGAAAAGGACTGAGGAAAATCTAAGGATTAAACATTACACCCATGTTATTTCACCACAACTCTTTACATAACTCAATAGTAAAAGGAAGTTATAAGTTCAGAGCACTGAAATGCCTTCTTGAGCTCAATAATGTAARGGTAAGATCTTGTCGCCTTGAATAGCGCTTTTTAAATACTTTAGTATTAGTTTTATGGCTACTATTTCATATATTAAATGAAAATACTTTTAAAAAGTATTTTTATACTTTAAAGTACTATTATACTGTAAAATACTACTGTACTGTGAACTATTTTTAATGAAAAAAACTTTAAATTAAATAAATGGGGCTTTTTTGTTGTTTTTTTTTTTTCATTGTACTGATTTGTAGACCTGAATATAACATTATTTTGAACCTTTCTTGAATTTATGGTTACTCTGACCGTAAAGTGTTATTATGTCACAGATGAACGATAWGTTTTGCTACGAAAACAAAAGATTTTGGATTTCAAATATTTTTCATTTTTTGTCCAGTTACAATCATTAAACTCAGAGCTGTGATTTGCTCCACAGAAAAATACTTTGATGTTTGCATAAATTTAACTAAGATGCTCCCATTTTTAAATGAATTTCAGTGACATTTATGTAGTTGAAATTATCCCTGTAAGTGTGACTATCTTTAAATACCCATATGGTTATGTTTACAGTGTGGAAAATATTTTTGTACATCTTGTACAGTCTGAGATTTGTTTGGGTTTTTTGTTTGGTTTGCATTTTTTTTTTTTAAAGAAAGTAAATTTCCTTAGGGCAAGCCAAAACAATATTTTGAAATCTACATTGTACAGAAAACTGACCTAGGAAAGTACTTACTGAACTAATAAAACCATTGTAGCAATTATGTAAAACTTGTACAGTATTTTCATGTTTTACTGTAAATACAATAATAGTGAAATGACTTGAGCAAACCAGCAGTATGCTATTAGTAGCTTTCTACTGCATAAAATGTTGATTGTGTCCTTATAAAATAGTCTTTAACTGCTACTGTGTCACATCCATTCATGTTTAATGCTAACGAAGCAATAAGAAATGTGAAGTATACGTGAGCCATTCATTCCGCTATGTTTACGAAAAAGAAACTGGGGGATTGAGGGGGAGAAACAGTAACAATCTTATAAAGTTAATTTCTGTAAGCTCCAAACTGTAAACATAACATTGTACATTTTCTTCTCTTTTGTGTTTTATCTTTACTTCCTACAAGAACAACATCAGATAGCTTGCAATTATCTTTTAACACCTTATACAATTACTTTTTTTTTGATATTTTTATCTATGGAATGCATAGATTAAAAAAAAACACATACAAATGGTGTTCTAATTTGAATATTAACTTTTTCCTAACTAGCTTATTCCTATAAAACATCAATCTAGTGGGTTAAGGGTAAAATTTTCTCCCCCGAAGACAGTTTCCTAACTGTGAACCTGTTAGCTAGATAAACATATTCATTGTTACCATGGTTATATATGGGCACGTAACTAACTTTTCAGCAAGATCCATCAAATCTAAGTGTTTGAAGGCATTGTGAGCTTCCACTGAGGACATAGCAATGTCACTATCTTGTAGGAGAATTTAATGGTTGTTATATACCAGAGCAATGTATAATTATCACAGGATAAATTAGACTAGAACTTGAAAAATTACAGTTCATGTCAAAAACCTGAGAGATTTATGTCTTGGAAAAATTCCACTTATTCATACTGCAAAAAACCTTCAGTGACATTTCTATTCTCTTTAATTGTCCAGAAATTTTGGTTTGGAACATTTCATGTATACCCCCTTAAATCCTACTTCCCTTTCATATGTTTCCAAACAAATCATTATTTAAGAGAGAGTCATCCTACAGGTGCATTGAAAAAGATTCATTTTAGTATTTGTGGACAGCAGATGTTCAATAAGTATAAAACTTAAAGTGGAGAAATTAAGTCCATGTAAGTTACTACATACTGTTCTTCCTGTATGAAGTCGTGTCTTTCATTTATGCCTTTCCTTTACAATTCTGAGCAGGCACATGCTTTGGTTTGGTTTTCCATGACTTTTGTATTATGCACAAACAATTGTGTTTTCAAAGACTAAAGCATGAAATTGGCAAAAATATTCTGCTATTTATTTTGTTCTGATTAGTTAGGAGTGAGCATCTTTAAATTTTGTTTCCTGGGATCACAGTCCTGAGGAAGAGAAGTAGACATGTTCCAGATATTATTGAGTGACAATCCTATTTTCATGCCACTTTAGACTTGTCTCTCCTGAGACAAGATACTTCAAAACATATAGTACCGAAGCATGCTTGAATGTAGTGACTTAGGGCTCTGCCCATGAGAAACTGGGCTGAGAAAATTCTCTGGAGAATTTTTTTGTCCAGGCCATGTCTTATTTGAACTGCATTACTCCAGCTGCAAAAAATGAGATATATTTAAAAAGTACAAATATATAAAGTTAACTCCAAGAGATGAGTCCAAAATCCAGCTATTAAACTGGAGAAGTCAATCTAATTATAAATAAGGTGTGAGACTATTTATCAACACTTATCAAATTGAGGTAAAAAACCCAAACCAACCAACAAGCAACTAAAACCTTTATTAAAGGACAGTTATTTAGACAATCTGAATTTATGAGGGCTCTGGTTATTCCACTTAAAAGGTATTGTTTGTTCTTTCCTTTTAATTTATGTTTATAATTTGTATTTTGTTGCCAGATTTCTTCTGTAATACAACTTCCCAAACTGCGCAGCAGCAGAAGAAAAAAAGATTAAAAGTTCTAAACAACTGCAAAATTTCTTCCACCACATGAATCAGCAGGAGAGATTAAATGGTTGAGTACTGTAGCACATATTGATCTCACTACCCTGCCAAGGCAGAAATTTGGTCTTGCTGGACACACTCTGAGGTGGTGTGGGCACCTCACACTATTCATATGAGATATTTTTTTGTGTTATAACTATGTTAATAAGAGTATCACAGAATGATCTGATATTGTGTACAGGCTCTATAATTAGTTGTACCTGATGGTATCCATATCATTCTAATCCCAGTACCAGTCTAAGGAAATCATGATTCATGTTTCTAATAAATCATCAAGATGTGTGTGTTAAAAATATTTTTAAGTTGAAAAATCTAAAAAAAATGCACTGCACTATTATTCCTATAGCTCCAGGGAGAATACTTGATTAGGAAAATGGAATAAAAATACTACATCCAAAGACAACGTACAAAATCTTTTTATTTTGGTAAAAATCTAATTACTTAACTCTCAGAATTCTCATGTTGCCTGTTTCTTTTAGAAACGATGATATATTCCCTGTCAAAAAGTATTTGGTACCAAATTGCATATAAATGGTATTTGATGCCATGAAACTACTGCCTACTTAAATCTGGCTCTAAGTGTGAAGAAAATATTCTTGATCTTAATCTTGATTTTCCTGTTATTTTTTAGAAAACTTTCTTACACAATTTGAGCTCTAGACAAAATAATTTTGTTTGATTCTAGCTRTTGTTCTTGCAATTATCTTTCAACCTAAGAAGGTAGAGGAAGGGCTGTTTTCAGGGGTTTACTTTTATTATAGTTTCACATGACTGGGTCTCTCCGTTATTCTTTACATCTTTAGGTTGGCTTAATGTCTTTTTCATGCAGGAATGTGTATTGCCACCCATTTTTCATTTTCTTCCAGGCTGGCACGGTATCAATGTGTAAATATAATCTCCACCTTTTCTGGTAACTCTTAGATTTTTCATGATGGACATCTTATAAACAGAAAGTGTGCCATTAAAATATAGGAATCTTTAGTAATACTGGGCTCTGGTAGTAATGAATGTAGGCTGAAAGAAGGCTAACATGTTTCGGCATAAACACTTTCTTTTGTGCAAAATATGTTTTCCCAGGCTATGAAATTGTGATAGAAAAACCACATATTGTATAGAAGATAGGACAAAGAACAATACTGTCTGGTGAATACTCACATCTGATAAACACTCAGAGAAACATGCTGAAAACTATAGGTTGGAAATCATCCAAGTGGTGATACTTTCTTGTTGCTAGTTATTTCCATGGTATTTTGGCATGTTGCAGTGTAGGACAATACAACAGAGGAATATTTGATTGTACTGAACAAATCTGAAATATATATAAATGAAATCTGCATCTTCTTACGCATTGTAGCATTGCAACAGTGTAATATGTGCGGTGAGTATGTGCGTATATGTATAATAGTATAAACCTTATTTAAAGGTGTAGTGCAATCTACCTTATCAGACTGCAGCTTTTAATTTAAGAAAATTGTTGAGTGCAGATGCTTCCAAGCACGTCCATCATGACTAGAAATGAAACAAAGAAACACTTGCAGTGTGAATGTGTAATGAATCAGTCAAGTTTTTGGAAGTAAAATCTGTATTAGGATTAAAATCTTACTTTACTAAATGCAAAAAAAARATCAATTATCTTGTACATCTATTATTTTTTTTTTCCTTTTAACTTGATTTTATGTAGCTTTCCCTTTTTTGTCTGTTCTACTACCTTTCTTTTGGTCAGGTCCAAATAAAGGGCTCCATGATTAAAGCAGACAATCTTGATTTGGTTTAATTGATTGGGACAGAATTTTCATAAAGAATTAAGTGTTTTCTGTTCTCTTTAATTTAGTTCTTTCTAGTCTGCATCAAGACATTTGTTCACACGCAAATTAAAAAGTTGAAAAGACCTAATAACTGAAGACATGTAATATGCCAACTTCGTTCATCAGCTTTCTTGTTACATTGGCTTGACAGTCTTTGCATTCAATTTTTCTAAGTCCTGTTAAATGAACTACAGCATTTTGATGAGATGAAGTCAATATGTTATAAACTAACTGTACTGAARTATGAATTATCTTTGCTTAAGTCTTTTAGCCATGATATCTTTAAAAGCTTCTTGTTTTTATTTTATTTTTTTGTTCTTTAAGCCTTTACTCGATAACTTATTTCCTTGCCTCAGAGAAACTGAGTGGCAAGTGTTCTTCCCAATTGCTATAGGGATTCATTTGCTATGAATTCTATAGGAACAGGGGAGTTTGTAAGTTTCTTGTAAAAATCGGACGTCTATCCTCTAGAGATTATAGTGTACATGGTAATCTCAGGCTTTAATAAGATGGTAAAAAACAGTGGAGTTTTTCAGCAATTAGTCTAACCAAAGGGAACTTTCTCATTTAATTATACAGCTACAAAGATTTTACATTTTATCTCTGGCTCTGAACATACAATCATTTTTATTTGCTTTTTCCAGGCCTTCTCAAAACATGTAAAGTTGTATTGTCAAATAGAAGATGGCAATATCAATGCCTTGACCAGAATTTTCATTAGTTCATCCGAGCAAATGGAAATCAATGTTCTTATTTCCTGCACTTGGGTGTATGCCATACCTGCAGCTCAAACTGAAAGAGAAATTTCCTTTTTATCCTGCTGTAGCCATCAATCCATTACTCCCAGTTAAGGTATTATGATTTCCATATTGTTCTTAATATTAATTAAGTCTCCTAAAAGGATTTGCTCTTTTTTAAATCACCAACATGAAACTTTTGTTTCAATTTTCACACTTCTATTCGTCCTGAGATGCATGCCCTGATATGTCTGTTTCAGTGATACATTTTCAAGCAAATATTTTAAGTAGAAACATGTGAGAATAGTGAAGTACTAGTATGGAAAATATGAAGCCTTGAAGCTGATTATAAGCAGAGGAAAACAACTGGTGTCTCTTATCACTGTCATATTGCAATAGTACGTTATTCCTGCATATGACAGTTTATTTCCCATTCAGCAGGAAATTTGTTATGTTATTGAATAATAAAGTGTAACTCTACATTTAGACAGAAGATCCAAATTCATCAGTACTGACAGCTAGAAATAGTTCTTTAAAATAAAGTGATTAGGAAAGTTTGAACATACATTTAAATAATTTTAAAATAATTGACTAATGTCCAAACAGTTCATAAAAAGCTATTTATTCACTTAAGTCCATAATGTCTTCTGAGGGAAGGTTTAGCATTTGTTTCCACTTTATACGGATTGCAAATATATTCAATACTTTAACATTATATTTAAAGAAAAAAATATATTAAAAGAGAGTTTGATTTAAAATCATGTATCAGTAGTTTAAATTCTGCTTAAATCAAGAATTTAAAAGTAACATGTGTGTAAACAAACAATTCTTCGAAAATACTGCCTAGTAGAATCTTTGCTTAATTACTTATTTATGTATAAATACTGGTTACTGAAAAAAAAAATATTCATATTGCTCAATATAATAGCAAAGACTGCACGCCTCCCAATTGTTTTTAAGTTATTAAATGTCATTTAGGCATTCCTAAAATATTAATTTTTTTCTAGTTATCAGTCTAGATCTACAGTACACATTAAAGTAGATGTCAATAGAAATTTCCCCAGTACTGAGGGGCAAAACCTCCTTCAATTTAAACTAAAATTAGTTTCACTGTCTCTCAGATGCAGACTCGCTGTTACAACTAGTGTCCAGTTATTAACATGACAGGGTTTGGGATCCTGATATGCTCCAGCCCATGCCAGATGTTCCAGTCATGGTGCCTGGAATCCTTCTCATCCTCCCACTTTCTTTATGACTGCTATGAATATTGGGCTTCACGGCATCTCCATCTCCTTTATTTTACGGATGGAGCTGCTCATGAATTAAAAGGGAAACCCATAAAGCAGTTATTAGTAGAATTCTACTTATGAATTGAGAAAATCCGTTGCTTATATCAAGTGAAAAAAAATCTAGAGTATGTGATGGAATGGAGACATATTTAAATTTTGCCCTKCAGTAATACCATCAGAGAGGAAAATGAAGAAATTTGCCATTAAAAATCAATTTAATGAATCTGGGGCATTTGTTTATGCACTAATCACAATTGCGTATATATTTCATGTTGACATTACAAAGAGGAAGTAATGCAGCTGTCAACCTCATATGCTATATCTTATGATACACTGTGTGCATGTATAACATATCTTCTTATTTGTGTCATCAGAGAGTTTCAAACGTACATAGTGTGAGTTGCTGTGTAAGTGGAAACAGAGAGTCATTACTTTTGTCTATAAGTTCATATGTTATCCAACTCATATGTTGAGTAATTTTATTGAGGAGAGAATTTATTTGTTTACTGAAGTGCTTGCAACATGCAGAATTCAGGGCACCTCAGGTTCTTTTAAAAAATGAAAAAAAAAAWTCAGAGAAATCCACATTTTGTGTTCTCTGATTCCTCTGTGAGGAAAAAATGTCATAGCATTTTGTTTGCTGTTTCACTGAAAATTATATAAATCTTGATACCACGCTTCATTATTTTAATTTTCTCAGATAGCTTGTACCAGTATAATTTATTTCTCATCTAAAACTGAATTAATAGCTTATTGTCATTATAAAGAGAAGCTACAGCACTGTATCTGGACTCATCTTTCTTCATTGATGATTAGCACATAAGCTAGCATGTGGACAGTCATTGACCCTGATATGGAGGTTACATACTCATTATCTCATTATGTTTCCATCAACACCTTAAAGCAGCACTCTAACTGGACACATCACACTGCTGTTTTCGGCATACACTCTGATTTTTCTAGTTTTGAGCTGCAACACAGAGCATAATCAAAATGCCATTTTGGCCCTAGGTGTCAATGCATGATGTTGGTTAACTCGCCTTTCTATTTTGCCTACTTTTAGGAGATAATACATGGTGCAGAACCACCTATCTGGTGCTGACTATCCCATGGTGTATGCCTATATTCTGAAAATATATGTTTAAGCCTGACTGTTTTGGAAATGTACAGATGGAGATTTTCATAGAACCATAGAATAGTTTGGGTTGGAAGGGACCTTTAAAGGTCATCTAGTCCAACTCCCTTGCAATGAGCAGGGACATATTCAACCAGATCAGGTTGCTCAGAGCCTGGTCCAACCTAACCTTGAATGTTTCCAGGGATGAGGCATCTACCACCTCTCTGGGCAACCTGTTCCAGTGTTTGACCACCCTCATCACAAAAAATTTCTTCCTTATATCTAGTCTAAATCTACCCTCGTTTAGTTTAAAACCATTTAAACCATTACCCCTTGACCTATTGCAATAGGCCCTGCTAAAAAGTTTGTCCCATCTTTCTTATAAGCCCCCTTTAAGTACTGAAAGGCTGCAATAACATCTTCCCAAAGCCTTCTCTTCTCCAGGCTGAACAACCCCAACTCTCTCAGCCTTTCCTCATAGCAGAGGCGTTCCATCCCCTTGATGATTTTTTTGGCCCTTCTCTGGATCTGCTCCAACAGGTCCATGTCTTTCTTGTGCTGAGGGCTCCAGAGCTGGACGCAGTACTGCAGGTGGGGTCTCACCAGAGCAGAGTAGAGGGGCAGAATCACCTCCCTTGACCTGCTGGCCACGCTGCTTTTGATGCAGCCCAGGATACGATTGGCCTTCTGGGCTGTGAGCGCACATTGTTGGCTCATGTCCAGCTTTTCATCGACCAGTACCCCCAAGTCCTTCTCAGCAGGGCTGCTCTCAATCCCTTCAGCCCCCAGCCTGTATTGAATACCAGGCGTCGCCCCGACCCAGGTGCAGGACTTTGCACTTGGCCCTGTTGAACGTCATGTGGTTCACAAGAGCCCACTTCTCAAGCTTGTCCAGGTTCCTCTGGATGGCATCCCGTCCCTCAGGCGTGTYGACTGCACCACTCAGCTTGGTGTCATCCGCAAACTTGCTGAGGGTGCACTCAATCCCACTGTCTATGTCATTGATGAAGATATTAAACAGTACTGGTCCCAACGCGGACCTCTGTGGGACATCACTCATCACTGATCCCCATCTGGACATCGAGCCATTGACCATTACCCTCTGGATGCGACCATCTAACCAATTCCTCACCCACCGGACAGTCCACCTTTCCAATCCATACCTCTCCAGTTTCGAGAGAAGAATGTTGTGGGCGACCGTGTCAAAGGCCTTACAGAGGTCCAGATAGATGACATCTGTAGCCCTTCCCATGTCCACTGATGTAGTCACTCCATCGTAGAAGGCCACTAGGTTGGTCAGGCAGGACTTGCTCCTGATGAAGCCATGCTGGCTGTCTCACATCACCTCCCTTTCCTCCACGTGCCTTAGCACAGCTTCCAGRAGGATCTGTTCCATGATCTTCCCAGGCACAGAGGTGAGACTGACTGGTCTGTAGTTCCCCAGGTCTTCTTTTTTTCCCTTTTTAGAAATGGGCGTTATGTTTCCCCTTTTACAGTCAGCGGGAACTTCACTGGACTGCTATGACTTCTCAAATATGATGGATCGTGGCTTAGCAACTTCATCCGCCAGTTCCTTCAGGACCCTCAAATGGATCTCATTGGGTCCCGTGGACTAGTGCACCTTCAGGTTCCTTAGATGGTCTCGAACGTGATCTTCTCCTACAGTGGAAAAAGATTTCTTCAACTTCTAGCATCTGCGAAAACAGAGAACATCAATTCTTGTGATTTCAGTGAGGCCATTGCAACAGGTTTCCATTACGTTTTCTTTCTCCAGAGTTTAAAAAACTGTGGTGAGGTGCAGATCGACAAGATGAATGGTGTAATCTGGCAGCAGCAGGTGGATTTTACCTTGTATAATAATTTTGTTTGAAAAGAAACCTTTTTTTACATTTTCATATAYTCCCCATGTCCCCACAACTTCACACACCTTATTGCTCTACAGGAGTTAATACTGGCTAAATAAGTATAATACTGGTTAGAAACATCCTCTTTACTGTGTAGGACAGTTTCTCTGTCTCTCCCCACCTGACAATTTTCCTTTTATGTCCCCAGCTGTACTTGAGTAGGGCTTAGCAGGTTCTACAGACTCAGGAGGAGACCTCTCAGTCTTTGATTTCCTCTCTCCAGAGTTCTTTCCAGCCCCTCCGGCTCCTCTCTGTACTGCAGTAGGCCCTTTAAATTCTGAGTAAAATGATTTTGAAACACCCCAGAAACTGATAACGAAAAAAATACCTTTTTGTGTGTGTAATATGACACCTTGATAACAACTTTGTTAGCTGTAAGAGAGAAACCCTTTAAGGTACATATTTTTTTCCACGGATTTCCATTCTGGACACATTCAGGTGTTGCAACTACTTTAATCTGAATGGAAAGCTGTCATGAACTATGAGCTGCACTTAAGTATCCTGATGGTGTAATTGACTTCAGGGATGAAACAAAGAAAGCAGGCATAATAACTTTGTTTAATAGCAGCAAATCGTAGCAAAGTTGATTACAGTGCAACATGGCTGCGGGATTTTATTAATGATGTGGTAATACAGCTTGAAAAGGATGTATTTTATACACATTCTTTAGAACAGATTAGCCAAAGATTCTGTCCTGCAACACTTGCTGAAGGCTGTTTTATGGTACAGGAGCTGGGGAGCCTTGCAGCATAGTTTTATCTAGATAAACTACAATTAAAAAAATTTACTATCAAAATAAGCTTATGATGTGGGAAACTTTTGTCATACTAGCACCATCAATTGCCAGCATAAAATGTTACTGTTTAGCTGTAACAGGAGCAGAGAGCTGTGAGTGTGACATCCTTTGTTTATCACTTACACTTTTGAAATTAGTCACTCTGTTCCCCTCAATTCCCTAGCAAGACTTCATCTGCAGAGGATTGTAGTAAAAGGCTACAGATGGAAAAAAGGCTAGAGAGAACTGATAACATTTATAAAATTCTATTACATAGTTTCTGTAATAACTTGTTATACTGCAGTGAATTCACAAATGAAAATTAAAGTAGAATTATGGGGTTTTTTTATAAAAAGCAAAATAAGTCTTAAGTCCATGGGACAAAGTAATGTATGCATAAACGTATACAGACGTGCACATAGAGTAATTACTTTCTGCTGTGGTTCCAATATACCATAATACTTGAGGGATTTTTCTGTTGCTATTATAACAATTGTTCTAGGCAGGCTCATTCTTTTTGTTGTTGGCATAGAGATGAGGAAAAAAAAAAAAAGTAGGATGGTACAAAATTCCATGGGATCATCATGGACAAAGTTCTGAAAAATGTGTCACATTAACTGAATAAAATTTTGACTTGCACCTCCCCTGATTCATCTCCTGTACATCAGATATGCTGTAGTCTGAATACAGATTGTAACAAAGTCCAAGTATGATAGGGTCACACATAAATTAAAATCGGATGCCGAAACTCAGCCCACATTTGTAAGGTGTATTTGAATCTTTAAAATTATGGCATAAATAAGCATCCTTTACATGAGTCTCAGTAAGAGCATTCAATTGTAGGAGTCCTTCAAAAACAGAGTCTCCTAAATACATTATTTAAGGAAGGGTCTCAAGCAAACTTGTTCCTTTATGCTTGTGGGTTTACATTACCTCCYTCAAAAAAAATTGTGCACACTACTTTCATTTGCATTTTCTGCATGGCAAATATACTCAAAAGTCAATGCAGGCAAAAAGGCAGGATTTAGGTCTCAGAAAGCTTTTAAAATGTGCCTCCTCTGTGCTGATCATCCTATGAAAATCAAACTCCTTGAAGAAAGCTAAGAAGAGCACAGAAACATTCCCAATCTAGAATGTCAGACACTTATTTTTACAATGATTGTTCATTCTTTGAAAACATCATAATGTTTTTTTACTGTTCCATGAAAGAATGAGCTCTCAAACCTGGTTTACTCATACTACATACTGCTCAGTGAAATGCATGGATCAGAAAGAAATGTCTGAGGTTCTTTAGAAGTTCAGCTAGGAATGTAAGTAGAAACCATAGGCAATACTCAGAATTTGTTCTTTTATTTCCAGCTAGCCTTTTTAAGCAATTTTTCTGCCATGTCACTGTGTTTGGATGTTTGCTTATTAATCTTTAATCTTTTCATTACTCATTTTAGAGTGGTGCAGTTTATGCAGCATTAGTTTTTGTGATGATGGGGACAGTCTCTTATGTTTCTTATTTATTGTTTCCCTTCTTTTCACTGATTCACAGTGAGTAATAATGGTAAGATTGCCAACATAATCTTGTTCAGCACAGTATTGGTGAGACTTTTATTCATAAATTTGTCCGTTGTAAAATCGAGATTTTTTTAGTGTTTGTCTTCAGTTACTCAAAGGCTGGAATTCGCTATATTTGTTTAAGGTATGTAATCAAAACAACAAGCAGCATTCAAAAAGTTCCTGAATAAAAAAATCATTAATTAAAACACAAATGGCTGATAAAAGTAATATTGCCATTATATGTGTCATGTGGGCAGACATTATTCCTTTTATCAGTAGAACTATTGTGTAGAATTTCTTCTGCTACTTTTCTGCTACTGGTCTTGCAGAGTTATGTTCACTTAAGAATAGCCACTGTTGATGACACCGGTTGGGACACCAGTACTGTTGAAATACCTGCCTCATGATGAACTTTATAAGTAGCTATCTTATGTCTCCTGGCTCTATTAATTCACAGTTGGTGTCAAAAGCTTCAATTCAAGTAAATAAGAAAAGCTGTACAAAATCTATTTAGAGCTCCTTTGCATCAGAAAGCTAGAAATACAAGTTCAGAAATGACTATTTATTTTCTACAAAACTTTCACAGGATGAATACTGCACTCCGAAAATACTTCATCTGATTTATTGAGTATTTGACATGGGAGACAGTTGCATCTAGAAGACATCAACTGACAAGTTATATAGGCTTTTAGCAGACAGAATACGTTGGTTCATGACATAAACTCCTGTCAATGTAATTTGTCGTAGGAGGTTTGAGATATATCCTAGCTATATATCCTATTTTCAGTATTGGTTTTGCACAAAGAAAATCCAGCAATGCTGCTGTATAAAAGTCTTTACCTTTGACCTGCAAATTATTAGTTTCAGCTCATATCTCTYTGTGCCAAATCATTCACAATGATATCTAAATGAAATGTCAACTAATTTTTGAGCAACTAATCAAATGCTATTCTGTTAATGCAAAAAAAAATATAAATTAATAAGCAAAAATATTTAATTAGAAGTATTTCTAATGCACTTTTCTTCAATGTAAACCACAGCTGTACAATGATTGTAGTTATATTACACAATTTTTACTGGCCAATGACAACTTAAAAAAACCCACGAAAGTGGGTTATTTGGTTCATTTCATGTAAGCACATACTATGCTTTAAAATAGCTGTTCCACAGTGCATCACTTCTACTTAATTAGGGAGAAACTGCGTGGGAAAAAAATAATCATTTTAGCAATTCTCCCAAACTTTCAGAAAAGACTTTTATTAGGTGGGAGTGATTAGGCCATGTGAGTAGGAAACAGGAAATGGCGTACCTATTCTCTAATAAAATAACTTCACCTATAACATTTGTCTGAGTACAGAATATTATTGTTAGATTCCCTTCTTCAGTACAAATTGCAATCCAGCATTAAAACTTTATTTAAATATAATACATATTTCATTTAGATGTTGAAAGCCAACATCTGAACATTTCTTTTCATAGTTTCTGGAACAGTCCATGTTTCCTGCTTCTGGATGGAGCTTAAGTGTGCCTCCAAACTGTAAAAAAATGTAGAGAAGCTCTTGGTGTGGTATGTACAGTTTTACTTTTGTCTGGGAGGAGAATAATGAACTGTTCACATAGTGAGTGACCCCCTCTAAGGAAGATTTTRTATCTGGCTTTCCAAACTCAGAGAGGATTGTTGAGCAGTTAGTTGTGTTTCAAAGTACRTTTCTGAGTCTTATAGAGTAAGTTCTTCGACACTGGGAAGGGAGCATTTCCTGAGCATCCAGATGGGAAGAACAGAAGTGATTAAAGGACCAGGAAGGAAGTGGAAGCAACATTGTTGCAAATGCTCATCCTGAGAGATCGATGACTGTTTAAGGTACCAGTGGTTCTCCAGCATGAAAAAGCTATCTTTGTACTTTTTTCTCTGTAGATTTGGTGAACGATTTAAGGGATTAAGATCAAACTGGCTCAAACAGTAGGAAAATCCTGTGTTTTTCCTACTGTTTGAGCCACTTTGATTTTACACATATGCTGGAAAGTCTAGTACAGAGAAGGAAAAACCTGAGCTTAATCACCTCAGCAGATGATACAAAGAAAATCTGCTACAGGGTATTCAGAACAAGGTGGATGATATGCTAACAACATTGTGTGGTCACCAATTACCGTGACTGTGCTAGAAGAGTTCCTTAAATAATGAGTTGTAAAATAAAAACTACAGATTGCCATGATTATGACTATCACCACATTTTCAACTTTTTATGCTTTTCAAAAGCAGGATGCTTCTTCCAAGCAGCAGGAAATGTGGACTGATAACCTTTATGAAAATCTAAATATAAGATTGGTGTTTCTACTATTAATTATGTTCATTTGAACTCTGACGGGCAATGCTCATGAGTAGAACTAGTTTGAAAAAAGGCTGAAAATTGAAAAGCCATAGAGCAAAAATAAGTTTTGTTATTTACTCTGTCTAGAACTAAAAACAGAATAAATAAAAAATAAAAATAATATGCTATCTGATTTCATATGATAATAACTTCTGATGTAATTTGCTTTGTGGGGGAGTTTGGGGGATTTGTGTATCCTGGTCTCTACATAGAGAGTTAGTCCCATGGTGGAAGGGACTTTATTGACTACAACTGTTTGGTGTAAGTGATAACAGTCACAAAGTTCCCATTTTCTTTGGGTTGGACACCAGCTTGCATGCTGGCACATCTTTGGACATTGTGCTTAGCCACACACAGTCCTGTACCCTGATCTAGGTTTGGCAACCTTGACAGCAGCATCCCAATAAGTGTAAAACATCTGATTTTTCGAATACTTCAGTACAAGTAACTTATTTCAGATACTTTAAGTTATGTGGTCAAAGATGGTTTCACACTTTCAGGAGTCTAATAACGATATTTTGCTAAGAGCGAAGATATCAGTGTGTAAGAGAAGTAGATTATTTTGGGAATTATAATGAAGAGTAATTAATAACTCATGTTTCCATGATGATTGGAGATATAAGTGAGAAATCTGATTCTAGCAGGACAACGTTTAGAACTAGAATGCCCTCTTTTTAACTCTTGTCTATAATCCCTTGTTAGACATAGTATTAGCTATTAAATATATTACTYTTCAAATAGGTCTAACTATGTATCTGTGCTCTTAGCATAGGCATTATTGTCATATAAAATTTCAAATATGGTAGTGATTTCAGCCTTATGCAGGACATGGTAGAGAGGGATATCATTCCCCTTCAAATATGTCTATTACAACAAACTGGTTAAACAAATATACTGGGAAAAGCATCATTAGGTTTGTTGTCAGAACAGAACTGGGTTCACTGGTTTTCAGAGGGACTTCAACTTTCTGTCATTCTCCTATTGCAAATCAGAACCTGAAAATTAAAACACTAGATAATTCTAAACAAAGAAAAAAGTGTATACATGTGTATTTTAAATGATCCATAATATAACAATATAACTATACCAGTAATTGGCTCTTTCATAACACTTAAAAATACTTCAGAATCATTAGCTAATTAGCAGAGTACTTACAAAAAGCAACACTACACAAACATAGTGAGAGTGTGTTGAGCCACTCAGGGATGTTTTGCTTTTCAGGACAAGAAAAACATATATTGACTTAAGAACACATACTCTGGTAAACCCTATTGCTTTTAAAATACAGTTTTTAGTACTCTATTGGGGTCCAGCCATCTTTGAAAAAAGTTATCTTTTGCTTGTTTGTTTGTATATTCGGAACATCTCCCCAAATTAAAGCAAGCTGGGTTTCTATTTGCTTTTGTTTTCTCTCATCTTTCATTTGTCTACCTTTCTGAGTCAGCCTGTTTGTGGACCTATCATTTGAATGACCTGAGAAAGAGCGAATCTTAAGGCCTATGTTTCATTTCTGTTTAGCAGAGGAGTTGGGAAGAAGGCACCTTACYGACTGTCTTTGCACTGACAGTTCTGTCAGACTATAGCTGATTTGAGCAGCTAATTCAGGTGTTCCTACACCTAAAAATAGGCCCTAAGCACTAACATCATGGCTGAGTGTCCATATTAAGCACTGAGCCTTCTTGCACAGTCAGATGAATGGAGGAGGTAAGTTTAGAAAAAAATTGTTCTGTATGTCTTGTCCAATGAGAAGACAGCCCCTGGAAAACTGTACTCTGAGGTGGACCAATGTTTCATTGGCAATCATGATTTGGTAGCTGGGAGATTTTTCCTGGGGGGTCATGAGGCAAAGAACCAGTTAATCCTCCATACCTACTTTGGAGGGAAATCTCTGTGGGTTTCTAATAGAAAATTATAGATGGTCATATTTTTAAATGCCTCTCATTTCCACTTGCATATATGATAGTTAATGAATATGCAAGGAGCTCATTTATATTACACTCCTAATGTTACACAGCGATAGTTTTTTATAAGCAAAATGCAGGAAATCTCTAGATATGGTTGCCATGCATGATGGTGTGATTTCAGCTTATTACTCTTTAAATGAGTCATAATTTTGTAATACTTCAGCATTTCATTATGCTTTTTACTATATCATTTTAGAGCATGAGTGTTCAACTGTTTATCTAAAAAGTCATCAAAACCACGTCATTTAAATAGCTCTTATTTTTAACCTATATGAAGAACTTGAAGTACAGGAACAGAGCAGTTAAATGATTTTTCCAACTCTTTTAACACTGTTGACTGACAGTGTTGACTTTAGAAAAAAGAAAGGAAAGTGTCTGTATTCATCTGCATGCTATAAGTTATTGCATATCTAGAAATTATTGCTAGGGTGCTTTTCACAGATTCATATATCTTTCTGATACAATACACATCTAAAATATTGAATGTTTATTGGATGTTATTCTAAGCCACCACTTTTCCATCATGGCTGTGGAAATCCTTGAAGAAGAATTTTCCCTTCACTTCTCATTAGGCTGGAACAAGGAGAAGTGGAACAAGGAAGAACTGAAACTATGAGAGGAATTATTTTTTTAAATTCTGTTCAAGCATTTTGAACATTGGTTGGTCATTCAAGGGCAATTCCATATTTTGTTCAATTCAGTTTGTTTACCTATGCATAATAACAATGCATTTTATGGGTATTTGATAAGATAATCTATAACCACTGTATGACACTGAAATATTTATTGTACCCATTTGAGCTTTAATATAAATTATTATGCCTTGATGCTCACAATTTTGAAACTGAATATATCACATTTAGGAATGTATGGTTGTAAGTATAGAGAATGTTGTGTGGGATATAAATATAATGCATACAGTGTATTCCACATGTTTTACAGGAGGTGTATTATTACAGCTGTAAGCATGATAGATAATGAATACAAGGTTGGTTTTAGCTAAAATACTATTTTGCTGATTTTTTAAAAAGATTAGCTTTGTGAAGTCTAGAATATATATCAGAACAACTCATGAAGGAAGAAAGAATTTTTGAAAATATATCTATGTCTCACATATTTTCTGAAGTTAAATAGGGGCTRGAACCAGTCTATTCCTTTATTTATCATAGCTGAGAGTCTGAAATTGCTCCAATAGGAAATGTTAAATAATGAATTTCATGATTTATAGAGCTAGCCAACTTTACATCAAATTATTGAAGTTTTCTTATTCCCAACCAGAGTCACATTAAACAGCAAATTGATGGGAATCTAGGTGTTTGCAGCAAAGACATACATCTTCATCCCATTTGGTTTAGTACTGCATGCCTAAATAATTTTTGATAACCTCAGAAAAGTCTGCTGCTATAATTGCTGACAAATAGTAGAACCATTTAAGTCCAATATCATTGTACAATGTATATTATTAACTACCTGTGACCAATGGTGGAAGATAGCTTTGAGCTAATTATATGTACCTTCCTATTGGACTAAATGAGAGAATCAATTTTCTAACTTTATTGCAAAATCTAGATTTCTTGCAAAGAATTTACCTAGCTACCTAATTTAGCAATAAATACATGAAAGTAATTCATTTTCCAAGACACTTTCATATTTTAATATATTTATAAATATGTATACATACATAAAACAACTGTTTGCTTGGAGCTGATTGACTTTTTGGAATAAAAAGGAAAGTATAAAGTTGCTATTATGAAATTCTCACATGAGAACTCTTATAAGCTCTCTGAGGCTTTTTGGTTACCATGGCAATTGTTATCAGTCGGGCTTTAATATAGGACATAGTAGTGTTACAGCTGTAGAAATTTGGTCTCCACGGTAAACTTGATAAAAACATCATGCTCTTCTTTTAGATATTCTGAATCATTCCAAGGAGCTGTGTTAAAGACAGATTTCACTAACAAATATATTTTTAATAATATATAATCTGTAGCAGAGATCAAAGGTTGCTGGCATCTAATTAGCCAATTAAATGAATGTGATCTGTGCATAGTATATGGCAGCAAATTTGAAAGCAATCAAGAAAATTGTATTCAAGATATTTGCTATTGTCTCCATCCTAACCTGTTCATGAATGAATGACAATATAATGCTCCCTGGTTTTTTGATGAGGACATAATGATCTGGAGAACGTCTCATCAAGTTAAAACTACTCAAGCTCATCTGTTTAACCTTTTAAAAGTTTAATACACTGTGACTATGATTAGAAATCAGTCTTCTGTCTAAGACAGGAACTGACAATTCAGCCTGGTCAACAGGAAACTTCAGTCTGTGTSGCCAGCATCTTCAGGCAGACCTGCTCAAAGCTGGAAAGGCGGCTGACCTTTTCACACGCACGTGTACAGCCTGCAGTCCCCCGGCAGACWGGGCTGTGGAACTCAGGTCAGACGCCACAGGTGCAGCTCCTGCCACCAGGCATCTATTACACCATGTACGGTTTTGAATATTGTAATCCTATAAAACTTGGAACAAGCTTCCTTAGCATATTTAATTCCTGTTTATACAGGGTGAACGGTGGTCAGTTTGTGGGGAGTGAACCATTTAAGAGATTGCTGCTCTAGAGGCTTGCCCTCCTGGCCCTGAGGGGAGCAAGGTGCACCTCAGCCTATGAGTTTCTAGTTCTCAGTTACAAATAACTCCCCAGATTTAAATGCCTAAGTTGTTCCTGTCAGGTTTATTAACCAATGACAGTCTTATAACATTTAGCTGTAGTTTAGGCAGTACAGAAGAAAACTAAGTTTCATCGGCTTAGCATTACTCAAGCTGCAACTAGGGATATTGGGGGCAATTAGCAGCTGAGATGCTATTTTAGGATTATAGAATAGAGGTACAGTGTGCTTTTAGTTGAGGCTGTCTTCAGTGAAATAGTATCATGTTTAATATTTGAATGACCTTTTTCAGATTGCTGGTGAAATTCATTGTGATGAATCAGAGCACATAATACTTTCAGCATTTACGATTTCAGGCTGTTAGAAGCGTGACTACTTTTGTTGCTCTGTTTACTTCTGATTCATATCATATGTTATTTCAGAATTTCAAGAGAAAGAATGTTCTTTCTCTTCTTCTAAAAGAAATCTTACACTTTAGGAGCACGTTTCTTTCAAGGGGTGGTGACACATGGAGGAAGATTTGTAGAGAGGCATGTGTTGAAGGAGCCTTATGCCATGTATCMCAACCTTGATTCTATAATCTTTGGAAAGAAAAGTCATATTTTAAAAACAAGATTTGTATCTTTCACAGGGTCAGAAGTTTGGAGTATCCCTTGTTTGGAACTTAATCCAGAGCAGTTCCAGTGCTCAGAAATCTCTCTCATACTCTGTTTTTCAGAAAATGGGTTATCTGAGTTGCAACGAACTTCCGTCGCAAATGTGTTTTTGAACATATATACCTGTACATATATTTACATATATACATGTACATATGTTTACATATATGCATGTTTATATATATTGTGCAATGGAACAAATCTTCATAGATTCCTGCTCACCCCTGTGACAGACAGTTCCTATGAATGTCTGTCATGACTGCATTTCAAAATCTGTGGCTGATGATAGGAAGCCACGCTAGTTTTAGAACTCGTATTTAATCATCTTTCAGAACCTGCCAGTGACCTGTTTGTGACATCCCTCCCTTAAAACATCTGATTTAATAGCTGGTCTGTGTGCCTATATATTTCCTTTCTACGATTTCTGGTCTTTGCTTCCCCACCACTTCAGGGAAAGGGTGCTCCCAGCATTGGTACTAAAAGTATTGGTTTAAGTTTGTTTTTTTCTAAAGTCTTCTTCATGCTCTGCCCTCAATTAGTGTCTCCTTAAAGAAAAACAGGGTTTATATTCAGGCAACAGAGCACCTGAAATCTAGATAGTACATTCTGGTTTTGAAATATATGTTTGTCTATTTTTTAATTATCTAGCAGTAAAACAAAGTACTAAAAATACAACTCACCAAAAAGCTCTCTGCACATCAGATAAGGATAGTTGTCTACATTAAGGATTCATGAGTCCTTTCCATTATATAATCACATTGTTATTACTAAACAGATGAAAGCATCTACGGCTTTTGTACTAAGTTTGTCATGTGCCCCAAGAACACGTTTGTGCATGTGCTGATGATATTTTCTAGCACTGTCATTGCTATAAATTTCAACACTAATATGGAACTTGGATATTGTGTGGAAGAGGAAAAGTATTAGGATTTTATCCTCCTTTGTTTGCTGTTCTGTTTCTTACTTGCTTTGACTTGCTTTTACATTTACATTTGACCTTTCTATCCACTATTCCTATGAAAATAAGTTCAAAGTTTTAATACTGATAAGCAGCACTCTGATAAGCTTTGACATTTCAGTGTTAGAAACAACATTATTAGTCAGGAGACTTTTGCTTTTTTTTTCCCCAAGAAGAAAAGACAAAACTCTTGAGTGGCAATTTTGTCTTTCTTCTCTGAGCAACAGAAGAAAGGCAACCTCATGTTTAAGATCGTAACCTGACTACTTAGAAAGAGAGGCCAATCTGATAATATTTGTTGTATCTGAAATTTGTTTGGAGAGGATTAATTTGTGCTCAGACTAATTATCTGATGAAGATGGGAGAATCACATCTTCAACTATTGCTTAACTTGAATTAGTAAACAAATGTAAGCTTAAGGTGCATTCTTGTGAATATTGAGCTCAGTAAAGTAAATATGACTAAGGAAAAGTTGCAAATATAGACAAACTGCAACTGCTTTTAATTCAAATAAGTAGAGTTTTGAACAGCTTCACTTCCAGCAATTCAGATGAGACCAGATGTTTGGATATCATGTAAAGAAGTTGAATAAATAACTTATTTGATGTAGCTTTGTTCCAGTGTTCCTGTATTGCTCACAAACTTGCTCTTACTTATGTAGCCATGTAATACTTGCCATATTTATTTATGAATAAGAAGTGCATTGACAYTAATCACACTTTGTCCTGGGTGTCTAAGCAAGATAAATAATTTCAAAATGCAAAAACAGTTTTATAAGAAGTCATGCATGAACTGAGTCTATTTTTTAGASAAAACAGAGATTATAGATTCTTATGCAGAAGAATATATCGTGTGGAAAAAGATTATTTTTTTTGTGGTGGTAATAAGCGTTCAGATGTCATTGCCAATTATTTTTATAAGACTGACTACTTTTCCTGGTTTTATTTTTACTTACAAAAAAGTACAGAGGGAAGTAGAAGGCTATTATTAGTTACAGTGTGTCTGTCGGTGAATCAATAAATAGTTCGATCATAGAGAAAATTAGCTAGACACTGATATTAGTTTAATGTCAAATAGTCTACAGTTTGATTCTACTTCAGAAAATGTAGACGTAAACAGAATCCCCAGTTTGGTTTTGTTCCTAAAAAAGCCTCTTCCTTCATGTGAAAATTCCGAGGGGACATATGTGGGCAATAGCTGGGAAACTTTAAAATATGGGTTTTTTTAATATATTTTGCTGCTTGTTCTGGTACACAAGATAAAGCATTTTGTATATTAAATGTTGGATATATTTAGGTTTTAAGACTACAGAGGTGTTTCAGATAGTGGTGATTTTTTTTTCCAAAGGAAAATGAAGTGTATGGGTTTTCATCAAAACAGAAGTTTGAAAAAGAAAGATGAAGGAGGAGGTGAAACAGAAGAAACAATGTCCTTAAAACAATGACACAGGTCACCATGTGTGACAGGTTATTCAAGGTAGTAGACGCTTAATTCAGTGAGCTGTAGATTCCTTTCTTTTATTTAATTTGTAAATTTTCTAATTGTATTCTCTTTCTTCTCTTCGGCTTATTTGTACAGTTAAGATACTTTGTCATTCCAAATATCCATAATGTGCCAAATATCCATTCATGTGTGTGTACTATGCCTTGTTTAAACACAGCACTCTGTGTTATATTTCGTCTGTATGTGTAGTCAATAAGAGAGAAACCATACTTTTTCAGTAAGCACCTATGTCGCAGTACTTTTTACTAACAGCTTGTAGTTACATGAAAGGCAGCTCCTGCTTGACCAACCTGATCTCCTTCTACRACCGGGTTACCCACCTACTGGATGAGGGGAAGGCTGTGGATGTGGTTTACCTGGACTTTAGTAAAGCTTTGACACTGTCTCCCACAGCATTCTCCTAGAGAAGCTGGCTGCTCATGGCTTGGACGGGTGTACTCTTTGCTGGGTAAAAAAMTGGCTGGATGATCGAGCCCAGAAAGCTGTGGTGAATGGAGTCAAATCCGGTTGGCAGCCGGTCACGAGTGGTGTTCCCCAGGGCTCAGTTTTGGGGCYKSTCTTGTTTAACATCTTTATCAATGATCTGGATGAGGGGATCGAGTGCACTCTTAGTAATTTTGCAGATGACACCARGCTGGKTGGGAGTGTTGATCTACCTGAGGGTAGGAAGGTTCTGCAGAGGGATCTGGACGGGTTGGATCGATGGGCCAAGGCCAACTGCATGAGGTTCAACAAGGCCAAGTGCCAGGTCCTGCACTTGGGTCACAACAACCCCAGGCAACGCTACAGGCTTGGGGAAGAGTGGCTGGAAAGCTGYSYRGMRGAAAAGGACCTGGGAGTGCTGGTCGACAGGTGGCTGAACATGAGCCGGCAGTGTGCCCAGGTGGCCAAGAAGGCCAACGGCATCCTGGCGTGTATCAGGAATAGTGTGGCCAGCAGG
>JASVER010000046.1:7472094-7583374 GCA_030449065.1 Oceanodroma leucorhoa | reverse complement strand
GACCTTATTGCTCTCTACAACTACCTGAAAGGAGGCTGTAGAGAGGCGGGTGTTGGTCTCTTCTCCCAAGTAACAAGCGAAAGGACGAGAAGAAATGGCCTCAAGTTGCGCCAGGGGAGGTTTAGATTGGATAGTAGGGAAAATTTCTTCACCGAAAGGGTAGTCAAGAATTGGAACAGGCTGCCCAGGGAAGTGGTGGAGTCACCATCTGTGGAGACATTCAAAAAACATGTAGACATGGTACTTCAGGACATGTTTTAGTGGGCATGGGTGCTGGGTTAATGGTTGGACTTGATGATCTTAAAGGTCTTTTCCAACCTTAATGATTCTATGATTCTATGATTCTATGACACCTTTAAATTACACCTATTATTTGTCTTTTTATTCATAAATCAAAAGGGAAAACGCCCAAGCAATGAAACCATCTCCTAAGAAGTTTGTGGTTTACTACAGAGTTGGCAAAACCTGTTATAAACAACCATTATTTAGTCTAGCAGGGATGCTTCATCAATTTGATATAATTTTATCATTATATCTTTTTGTTTTTTTCCCCACAAATAGACTTTTCATATTGAATGGGCTTGGTAGGTTTATTGTAGTTACTTCATGATGTGAACCAGGAACTTTATGTATTGTCATTTTCTKCATGTTTTTCAAACAGGAGCCATCTTAGTTTCCATTTTCATTCCATTTCCTTCTTGAGACACATGATGCATAAAAAATAATTATCTTCATAATAATCTACTTTAAGATTTCTCTCAATTTCTATACTATTCCCCTTCCTCTCTCCTCAAATGCTGTTTGACAGCTTGCTGGCAGCAAATGTTAAAGTGACTAATTACGTTACATCCTCTACAGCTGTAGTGTGCTACAGTGCAGGCTAGAAAACTGGTTTCTGGCAAAGAGTCCTGGCTTCAAGAACCAGGTCGCTAATACACAGTGGCTGGATGGAGGAAGAACACTGGTGCTTGATTGATGTGATGTGAACTGTACCGAAAGCAGCCTCCCCGGCCTTTCAGCTGAAGACAAAGGCTCTATGGGAGTAGCCTCTAGCAAAATGCAAGTGAATTAATCAGGAGACAGTGGGGAGAAACTTGAAGATTAATGTAATTTTGAAAGGGTCATTAAAAAATTTCTTAGCAATTTACAGAACGTTAAGGAATTATCATGGTCATAGCATTGTTGTTTCATAAAACTGGCACGCTTTATTCAGCAATATGCCTATAAGTAAAGGTATAAACTGCTTGAGCACAAAAATAAAAACCAGTTTAAAAGTTTAATCTGTCATTTCTTTCAAGATAATAGATTTTAAGTTTTCACTGTTAAAATATTCAAAAGCACATGGAATTAGTTCTAAAGTTAAATTACTAAATCATGGTTGTTAAAAATACCCTTTCATTGTTAGAGCTTGTGCAGTGACAAGACTATTTCAGGCAAATGCAAGACATCACATTGTGATCTTTTACCAAACAAGCACTTCTCATAACTGTAATTGCCTTGGGCTAGTGAATGCTACTCTTACACTCATTTTCACAATAATTGTACACGTATTTGATAAAATGCGTTATACATCTTTGACGCCCAACTTACAATAGTTCGGTATGATTACAGCTAATTAAATCAGATGGGAAAACTGTACTTAATCATGTTAATTGCTTTAATAAAAAGATCCACAAATTTGTAGATAAGACCTATAAAGTATTTCCCATATTCTCACTGTGAGTCCAAACTGGGAACTTTTATTTATATTTTTTTTTTTAGTTTTGTGCCTAGTATTGTTCACAGTTTTTGGAAATGTGGATCTCTTGATGATTCTTCTTCACTACAAATTTCAATTAAGCATTTGTTTTTCATTTATTATGTAGGGTTTTTTTCAAAATGCCTAAGCCAATGATGCCTAGCAGTAAAAAAAAATGAGGCTAACTTCAGGCCTCATTTCTTCTAATGTCGCTGAGGTGGTTTTAAGACTTTTCTCCTCCTCCATTCACCCCCTCAACTGTTGCCCTTGCAGTATAGCTAGGAAAATAAGTTTTGAGTGTGCATCTATATCTCTTAACATTTTATTCCCCTTTTGGTTTGTTSTGGGACCTTGGACTTCCATTCCTAGTGAAACAACTTAAGAGGAGCTCCACGCTGAAGAATTAGTTAGCTTAGTGGACCTGTTACCTACAGATGATACAGAGGAAGCCCAGACTGCTGGGTTTGCACCAGCTGACACATTGTAAGACTGGTCTCAGACTGGACCAACTGGCCCAGAGGCAGGGCTTGCTCTCTGTACATCAGTAGGGAAGTTGTGAGCACTGCTCATGCACTGTAAGCATTACACAAAGTCCTCTAGGTCTGCCTAAAGAGCCACAGGTGAGGCTGTGGGTCCTGCATACAGACCTGCTGTAAAAATCTGTGGAAATTATTTCTGCTGAGGAGTTCAATGTGGACTGCTATAAAATACAGACAAAAGTGCTGAGTAGCAGGAAAATCTTTAAGAAAAATAAATATATTTAAGTAGTTACCTTATAACAGAGTAGTTTAATACTTCTATAAGCAAATAATTCTCAGCAGATAGAAGGGCGATGGGGATTTTACACATTTTAATTTTCACTTCTCAAAAGCAACTGTTCTTTCTGCTAGAGAGAAGCTGTTAGACAGTATATTTTACTTCCTTGAATCTCCTACTTTCATTAGAGGTCAGTAGGATTTGTCTACTAATTGTTCCAACTTTTAGCCATCCTAGGATTACAGAAATGTGGCATTGTAGTTTTTAACCCTATCTGGCCATCTTTTATTTATTTTAACAGTTTGTTATTTATTTTACAATTAGCACATAGACATCTGTCTATCTTCTCTGTATTAAACTCCTCTCTTTTTCCATTTGTGTACTTCCAAAACACCAGAAAAATGCGTATTATAGATACTTAAATATCTGGGGAGGATGGGGAATGGAAAAGATAAAACTTATCTGCAGACTGTGAAGACAACAGTTTATACAGAAGAGTACAAAAGTGGAAATGCCTATTAATGAGGTAAATCCATTTTAGTTAGTGCATCTTAAAGTGCATTTAAAATAATAAAAATGCTAACATGCATGCAAATGATCTCAGAATATCTGATTGTTCTTAACTTCAAAGTACTTTTTTCTGATGTTGATTCATAAAATTAAGAAAGTCTATGTATAAAGTAATTCTTGAGATTAAAAACATATTTTAGATGTTCCTAAGTCCACTGCCAAAGCTCAGCCACTAATAACTTGGCTATCCCTTACAAGCAGCTTTTAGTAAGTCTGTTTTTTCAAAAAATGACAATGCTTGTCAAAGAAATTGGCCTTTATTTTCTTTGTAAAAAGTTTAGCAGTCAAAAACCTGCTTTAGAAAAGTTTGAGTGAGTCTCATTCTCATGTGAGTTCTTGTGTCAGAACACCAGTGCGAGGGTGTTCTGTCATGGGCAAAGCAGAGGTGGACGGGAACGTAACGGCCTTCCTTCTTCATCCAGAACATCATTATTATAGAAAATATAGCAAGATGATTAGGAAGATAAAAAGTTATTAATACAACAAAGATTATTTCTTTATGGTCCCTTGAACATGAGTTGGTTATTTTGCCCTGCTTTGAGCAGGGGGTTTGTACTAGATAACCTCCAGGTTGAGGTCCCTTCCAACCTCAACCATTCTGTGATTCTGATATTTCACACAATGAGTACACTCTTGGAAACCCTCTTTGAAATATCCACATATTGATGAAGCATTCTGATTAATATATGAATAAGGCATCAAATACTTGCAAAAATTACAAATCTTTCAGCAATATTTTCTGTTCAAAAAGAATTATTACATCCTGCTTTTAATATCTTTACTATATTTGTGAAATGTGTTTTTTGAAATCTGTCGAACATTGCACATGATAATTTTCTAGCATGATTTGCTATATACTCGTATTGTTTTTTTTTGTTTTTCCTTGCACTGCATTATTTGCTCTCTGGAGTATATGGCTTGGTTTGGTTTGGCTTGAAGTATGTATTAAAGCTAAATCTCCTCCTTTCTCACCTTTCCCTTTAAAAAAGGAGGGTGGAGCAGAAAAGATGTGCATACATCAAGGGACATACATTCACTGTGACTTCTTTTGCCTTCCACATTGCTTTCTAGCATGAGGTTTTCCCCAGGAAAATGACTATGGCATGGCTCCAGAGTTATTCCACACCACAAATTTTTCCAATTTCTTGCTTATTGATTTCTGATAGCTTGAATCYGCCTTGTACTTTAAAGCTAGTTGCACTCACAGAACTGAAACACAGAATAATATATCTGGCTTCATACCATTTTTATCATCTGTTTCTTTACTTGTTTTTTTGTTGCTGTCATAAATTAAATATATTCATTTCAAATTTATCAGAAGTGAGTATGACTGAACAATGCTTAACTTGTAGCATATTGATGAATGTTTTTGAAATACACATGAAGGATAAATACATGCATATGGAATTGGTTTGGGACCCCACAAACATTCGATAAATTCAGTTCTATCAAAATAAGTGGCAAAGTAATGATAGGGGAGAAAGTTTCAAGTGCTGCAAGAATTTGAAGCTTTGCATTTATACATGAAGCAGCTAATTCCAGTAGAAATGTGTGATGTTGTCATGTCTTCCTCCACTCTTCCTTATGCAAAGTGAATTTGGAAGTGATTTGGTTTCCTTTCTCATTCTCTTCCTCTCTGTCACTGAGCATGCTTGAAAATGATACTTACTCCTAACACAGAAAGTACCCTCAATTTTCCTTTTACTGGAGTACTTTTTTACTTTCTTTTGAACCTCCATTGTGGCAGTCTCTACATTTGCAATTTGTGATTAGTCCACTCGATGACTAATTTAAGTTAGTGCACTACAGCCTATTAAGCTTGCCTCCACCCTAGCTGAGGTACCATTGCTTGTTACATCGTCTTTTACTGTGTGTTCCCCAGTGATCAGCTCTAGACAACTATAATGAGGCTTTAACTGGGTTTGTATTAGACAAATAGGGAAGCTGAGCAGAGGGGAGGGAAGCAGAGAGGAACACCATAACCATGGTGTTTCTCAAATTGCTAAAAAAATTAATAGTAATTACCTTTTTATTTTTTAGTTGATTAGAAAAATAGTGCCATTCTTTACTTTTAGCACTGATCTGATACTTTCAGTGTTTCTTCCCAGGGTTATATATTATGAATCAGTCATGAGAAGGGCCTGTGATAGCTTTCGAAGTCCAAGTGAAACCCACTGGTAATAGTAAAAACTATGCCGTCTTAGCTGTACAGTAGTATGACACAATACAGGAGAAGACTTCCATGTGTGTCACCAACAAATGTTACAGGTAAATTAAACTTTTGAGGGACGCAATAATTTCTGGATCCTCTGTGGCAGAAGTTACGTGGAAGAAAACAATAAAAATTGTGACTATATGCAACTGAGATAACTGAGTCAGAAAGAAAATGCTAGAACAGTCTTTATGTTTTTTGACACGTATTCTGTTCCTTTGTACATGATAGAGAGTGCCTAGTTTTCCTAAATACCCAGTACTTGTGGGGTACATTGGGAATGTGATATCCACAGACTTTGAAAATCTATCTAGGTGTCTGTCTGCATATTTTAGTAATTAAAATATACACCTTTAAAATGCTTGTTTCTCATCCCTCACCCTTGTTAATACGTGGAAGTTACTAATGTAATTACTATGAATATAAAGCATCCATAAAATCATACTTTAATTAGTGTATACCTAGTTTTATATAAAGTATAAGAAAAAGTGAAGACACTAGACTTTTCGGTTTTGTTGGCTGCATTGCTTCTTTCTGAGTTCATTTTACTTTGTCTTGGAATATAGTGTACTAGCAGAAGGTATCATCTGTTGTTCATCTGACTCAGAAGATCCTCTTCTCTTCTTCCGATGTGGTAGCTTGCTGTCCTGTCTGAGGACGTGTTGTGTCCTAATGTYTAATGCCTGAATATTAATAGTAACATAGAGCCTGTTTGATTACTGAAAATTAAGAGTATTAAACAGAGATGCCAGTCTTTGGGGCAGACTGCACCTAGCCGGTGCACTACATAGCAAAGATACGGCTATTACTGCTGGATAACAACTTTTATTTGCCTTCTTCCTCTGTTTAAAGGAGCTGGAGCCATGTAATGTAATAGCTACTTCCCACAGCTGTTTGTGGGATGAAAATTTGTTCCTTGCTGTTGAAACTGAACACAGAAGCCACAAGGATGAAATATTTCCAAGGAACAATCTTCCAATCAATATAAGAATGAGGATTTTCTCGTGATAACAAACTTTTCCTATTCTCTCTATAATTGTATTTGACATCTGTAAAAGCTGCAATATTTCTGATTCAGTCTTTTTGTTTCTCTATTTCCCAGTAAAAACAACTTCAATTGTTATGAGGTTGYTACAGCTCTACATTTTTAGGTTCTAAATAGGTTTGTTTTTATTATCTCATGGCTGAAGTGACAACTATTTTTCTCATTTCTCCAGCATGGCAGGTTATGCACTTCTTTGAACATGCAAAGAAAGCCGGCCATATAAACCAGAAGCAAAGAGTATTTGTATGCAAAATGTGTTATGCTGATACTTTCTACACAGACTCTACATTACAGATTTCTTATCCATTGGGAAACAGTCTAATTTGCTGGAAAATTGGGTTTTCAACCAAAGAAAGCTTTTCAGGCAAGTCATTTGCTTTCCAGGGATTTAGATTCCTGTTCCTAGATTTACACAAGGATTATGGTGACAAGTATGATTTACAAAAGCATAGGAATTTAACAAATGGGATACATATCAAGTCATCAGTTTTTGAGAACTGGYGTGACACTTAAGCTCCTAAGTACCTATACCATTTTTGAAAACTGGATTAAGACTCCTAAATCACTAATGACACATTATAGTGAAATATTCTCCAGTRGCACTTAGTTAGCTCACACACTAAAAGCAGCACAGATTTGTTGGCAGGGCACTCTTCCCTCGCTCACCAGCACAGATTATTGAACTTCTGAAATAGGGTATTTTAGCCCAGACACAATGGTGTCCTAGTATGTTCCTTTTAATGGGGCTCAAACAACTCTGTATGACACTGAATGGTGCCTTGTAGACAAACTCCAAGATAGATTATGAAATTCTAACATAGATAGATAGTCCCTCTTGAGTTTGTAGTATTTTTGATCTTTTAACTTTGGCCTTGATTCAAACCAAAATATTGTGACCTATAAAGTGCTTGTACCACAAGAACCAAGAAACAGAAACCTAGACAAAGAGTAATATTAAGGAGACCTTACTCTAAATGTTGTATCCAAAATCAACACTTCTATTTTAACCCCAGAAACCCCAAAACAATGTGTCATGGGATTTTTTTAGATATTTCTGCCAAGAAAAGTAGAAATTTCTACTGAAAATTTCAGAATTAGAAAATTCCTGAATRCCCTTTACTTTTCTGTGTAAACAATCTGTGCATTCCATTCCAAATTCCTCCTTACGTTCAGAAGAAATAGCAAGCTTGGGGAAAACTAAGGGAAAGCCTTCCAATATCACTTCCTCTGGCCATATTTGATTATGAAGAGAACTGAGTAATAGCAATCAAGAGACTTATTGTGAATTTATGATGGTAGAGATTCTGCAAAGAAATAGGATGGCATAGATTTCTCGCCAAAGAAAATATGTATGTTTCTGGCCAAAGAAAACTGATGCGCAGATGCTTTAGTAGGCATTAATTTCCTTAATTCATAAAACGAACTTTGTCCAACCACTTTTTTCTGTTTCCAAAAGAAAGAGAAGATTTCTTTTAAAAAAAGTCAACTAGAGAGAAGTCTGCCATCATTTCCCAATCACAGTATCTGAAAAAGAAACAATCCAATGTGATCTACATTGTTTGCCAGCAATGGTACTTTTTATCAACTTGTTTGAAATTAAAAGAGGGGTGCTTGTGTTGTTTTTTTTTTAAAAAAAATACGTAACAGGAATATTATTTTCAACAAGATTCTCAGGTTTTGGAGCTTGCTTTACAGACATTTGAGTATATAAGTATGTACATATTTTTTACAACGAGGGTGTTCTTTTATGCACCAAGCACTAAATTATGGTTGTGTAACTACCAGCTCTGGTAACATTTCTGCAGACCAAATGTTTATGATGTCTAATCTCTGTTGCCAAGTAACCGTATGATACTTGCTAATATAACATCTGCCATACTGGGTTTGTATAGCRAGCTTTATTTAAAGCTTGGTACATCAAATAGTCAATAAGTGCCAGATATTATAGTTCTCAGGCATGTTCCCCTCCTTCCCCTTACACGGACTGTGTAACTTTTTTRCTTTTAATGTCCTATGGTAGAACCTGATTTCTTACCATGTTACAAAACAGAAAAGCTATGGAAACTAAAACTTCAAGGCTTAAACTTCAGACAAGATTTGTATAAAGATAATGCAAACCTGAAATTCCCTGTGCCAGGATGTCTGCTGTTATAATGGGAGGGTCTGTACACACAGTATAGAACCAGGCAGAACATCTGTATGATAAACTGTAGAGTTGTACAGTGCAATTTGTACAGCATGTCCCCCAACTCCACCCCCATCCCATCTGCTGCATAGACAGTAACTACTCAGGACACCCTGGGACTTCTCCAGGCTTTCTAAACCTGATTGTAAGTGCACATATTTGCTAAATATGAAAAAGCAGGTGGAGACCTGATGGAGATTTTTTGGTCCAATACCCTGCTCAGAGCAGGGTCAGCGAGGGCAGGTTGCTGAGGGTTATGTCCAGTTGGGTTTTGAATATCTCCAGGGATGGAGACTTTACAACATCTCTGGGCAACTTCTTCCTGTGTGTGACCACCCTTATAATGAAGAATTTCTTTCTTATGTTTAAGTGGAATTTCCTGTGTTTCAGTTTGTGCCATTGCCTCTTGTCCTGTCCCTTAGCACCACTGAGAAGAGTCTGGCTCTGTTGTCTTTACTTACCCCATCAAGTTTTTTTACACATGGACAAGATCCCCCTGAGCCTTCTCTTCTCCAGGCTAGCAGTCCCAGCTGTCTCAGCCTCTCCTTGTATGAAATGCTCCAATCCCTTAATCATCATTGTGGCCCTTCACTGTCCTTATCCCATCTGTCTACATTTCTCTTGTATTGGAGAGCCCAGAACTGGACCCAGCACTCCAGATGTGTCTTATCACAGCTGAGTAAAGGGGAAGGATCACTCTCTTCAACCTGCTGGCCATGCTCTGCCTAATGCAGCCTAGGGTGCTGTTGGACTTCCTGCTGCAAGAACACATTGATGGCTCATGTCTAACTTGTTCTCTGTGATCCCAAAGTCCTTCTCTGCCAATCTGATTTTCAGCTGGTCGGCTCCCAGCTGTACTGGAGCCTGGGGTTACTCCTCCCCAGGGACAGAACTTGGCATTTCCCTTTGTTGAACTTCATGAGGTTCCTGTCAGACCATTTATTCATCCTGTCAACGTCCTTCTGAGTGGCAGCACACCCATCTGGTTCATCAACCACTCTTCCAACTTTTGTGTTCCGTCATCCAGGTCACTAATGAAGAAGTTAAACAGTGTTGGGCCCCGCACTGATCCTTGGGGCACACTGCTGGTGCAGGGCTCAAGTTGGACTTTGTGCTGCTGGTTGCAACCCTCTGAGTCCAGCAGTTCACACAGTTTTCAACTCATCTCACATATTTAGTCCATAATTCATCAGTTTGTCAGTGAGGATGTCATGCTAGACAATGTCAAAAGCCTTGCTAAAGTGAAGATAAACAGCACCAACTGCTGTCCTTGGGTCCACTGAGCCAGACACCTCATCACTGAGGGCTATATCAAGTTGGTTAAGCACAATCTCCCCTTTGTAAATCCATGCTGACTACTCCCAATCATCATCTTGTCCTTCCTGTGATTGGAAATGATTTCCAGGAATATTTGTTCCATCACCTTCCTAAGGGTGGAGGTGAGGCTGGCCAGCCTATGTTCCCAAGATCCTCCTTCTTGCCTTTCCTGAAGATGGGAGTAACRTTTGCTTTCTTACAGTCCAAAATCTCTCAACTTAAAAGCAAAAAAGCCTGCTTGAATGGAGCAGATCAAAAATAGCTGCCTGAGAGGAGAGAAAAGTTAATGTGCACTCAAAGAGAAGTACAAAAAGCAAAAAAAGCCCTCACACTGTTCACAAAAGTAGAAATTATGGATTTTTCTCACTTAATTTTTGAGCCACAAGAAGTGATAGTATGTCCAAATTTCTAGCAGAGCAAAGACAGATTCAGAAGACTAAATCACTGAAATGAGTTGGAGAACAAATGAAATAGGTGTACAGGTCTATGAGAGAACCGGAACAGAGAGAATGAGAGCAGGTCGCCTTTTAAATCAGATTATTTTGAAACAGAGCAACAGAATTAAAAGGTTGACTACAAATCCTGAAAGAGGAAACACTATGCAATATGTAAACACTTTAAATGCAAGGCCTTTAAATGTCAGCTCTTTGGCAGAGTTGAAGTGGTCAGGGTGCACAGGGTCCTATTCCCTTTACAAGGCCTCCTCAGAGGCTGAGAAATCTTATTCTGAAATGTCAGCATTATCAGAAGAAAGATTTAATTATGAAAAAAAAAGCATAGTGTATCTAGAATTTGTGTTCAAAGGTCATGAGCTACAGTATTTCCAAGAACTGTCTGCCCTAACTCTCAAAAAAGGAGAGAATAATAAAAGCAAGGCAGGAACAGATTCACACATATTACTATTCAGTTCCTAAAATCAGTGTCCTACAATAAATTACTTTAAATGAGGGAAAATACACTCCGGTTACTTGGGTTTGAAATCTAAATCTGAGGTGCAAAATAATAGGCCAAAAATGGAAACTAATGATAAATTTCAGTGGAAAAGTTTAATGATTGTGAAAAGATTGAGGAAAAGAAATAATAGTGAATGCTAAAATTCAACTGGCAAGCGTGAAAAGGAGGCTGAACAAGAAAATGTATGTATCCCTAATTAATCGGACAACATAAATGAGATTTTCTGGGTGTCATCTGGTAAGGATAATAGAGTAATTAAGAAAATGTGTGTTTGGTCTAGTCACAGAGAACATAACCTTATCATACTTTCCCCCTACTATATTTTCTATATTTTAACCTAGAGAAAAAAGGAAAGAGAATAGATTAAGGGAACGATGTGAGAAGGGAATCTGATGATATGCAGAGAAATTTTAATAGTGTGTGTTGCAGAATGCTTGCTTGATATGGAATGTGTGAGTCTGGCTTTTCTTGTTTGCCTAAACCTCATGATTTATATAACTTTCTGCTTCATGAATATGTAATCTATTCAGGTAACCCAGTTATTAAGAATACTGCATATGTTTCTATTTGTTTCACAAGCCTTATATGAGATTTATACAACACACCACTTCACTGAAGACTCTTCTAAACAAAGGCATAACCTAACACGTAGATAAAGGAGCAAAAAATACTCTTACGGGTTCTAACTGCAAATAAATATGTCTACAAGTAGTTACAGTAAGGGTCATGGTCCATATAGATCCCTCCAAAAATCATTAGTATGGGCTTCCAGACTTAAAAAGTGCTAGGAAACAACCTCCCAAAACTTTTCATTTGTCTTGGAATAGAAATAACAGCAGAAACTGCAGCATATACAGTTTAACTGAGGTGAACTGGATTTGCTTAATCCTGTTCTCACACAGTGGTAAAGACAAGGATATTTTAGGGAAAGCTCTGTGTAGATAAAATTGGAGAATAAGCCGAACTCAAACCAGGAGCATAGTGCATGAGTACTAAAACATGCCAATTGTAGTGGTCTTCTCTGTCCTCAGCTTATTTTGTCTGCTAGTTGTTGTCACTATAAGGGCAGAAGGAAGAGTTAGAGACTGCACAAAATGTCAGATCCCACTGACATGTTTTAAAAGAGTACCCTGTTACATGTGACAAGCAACAAGTGTGGGAGCTCTCCTCCAGGACTATAAAAATTGTTACGCAAAGCGTCCACTTATGGCACTCTGGCAGGAAGAGACATGTCTCTTTTTGCCTAGAGGACTTATGTGAGCCAGTAATGTAAACATGGCAAAACAGACAGAATTTCTGCTGAATGAAATGCCAGCGAGCTTCACCATCAAGCTGAAACGTCAGAGAATCTCCTGGTGGAGTGCTCCTGGATGCATGGTTTCATTCTTTTACTAACAAGATCTTTTATTTTAATTAAACACACAGATAATATATCCTATGTTTGTTCATAGCAACAACAGCAGCAACCATCTTGTTCACCATTTCTCAGGTTTTTTTCAGATGATCTGATGTCTCTTAGATGAAAGCGTAGGGACAAATTTAACAGACCAGAAAGACAGACCAGGCTTTAACATGACATCCTTTTCGTAGACATACATGGAAATCTCATTTCCACTATCTTGCTTTAGGGATAAGTTTTGTACAGAAACGATAGTGCAGTGCAGAGGAACTTTATACAAGAGAGAAAAAAATATTTTGGATATTTTAGATCCTTTAATATTTTAATTTGTCCTTTTGGTATTTTGGGTCTCTTATTTTTTTGTAGGCGGAATCCTGTCCCTATAATAAAAAGTCTTTAGGATCAAAGCTTTGCTCTATTCCTTCCTGTCGTCTTTGTAAGATCAGAATATAAATTCTAAATCTGCCACACAAAGAGACCGATACTGTCAAGATGTTAAGCTGATATTTCACTCAATAGTTTTAACCGCATATATTCTTTGGTTCTTTTGTATTTCAAGACTGCATTAACATCTGTGATGACAGCATTTTGATTATTTCTACTTTTTCCTTGGAGACCACTGGGAAATGTCACTGTGTGTTCAAGAAAACTAACAGAAAAGAAGAGCAATATATACTTCTTCTCTGAAGTCATAGGGGTAGCACAAGCGTCACATCAGATTCAGTTAGAAGTGAAAATCCCAACATCTGGCTGCATTTGCTCTTTTCCTCCAGTATTTAGCCTGTTGTTAATCACAGGGGACTCACAAGCTTAAAACATTTTAAAAGGCTTCTTGGAAATATTTTTCCTGTCTTCTAAGATTTCATTTTAGAAATGCCTCTTCTTTTCTCAATATGCATCATTTAAACTTTTTCATAATAATGGCCTCTTTATTAGTTACCRTTTTATCTACTTCTGCACTTTCTCGCAGGAAGTGCTAATATGCTATTTAATACATTACATAGTTCTTTTAGGAAAATTTTCTTATGTAAGAAAATTGAGGATTGTAACTTCAGTTTGGGAAAAACATCGGAAGACAGCATTAGGTATGAGAAATAAAGACCGTTTTCATTTGTATGCCCAATGCAATAGGGTTGGAGTTTTTTTTAATATGTGGTAAGGAAAAGACAATGAGAAAGACATAAACTGAAAGAAGAGGCAGATTTTTTTGTCTCTCAATGCAAGATTTATGGGAACATTCCAGAAGATAAAAGCTGATCTTCAATCAGTCATAGTGATAACTAAGTCACATTAGGCAATTCATTTATGGYCATATGTCTATGGCTTCACACACATATCTTTAGTATCCTTATATGTATCTGCCCTCAGTTTGAACTGCTTGATTCAGAGTATAACCAGACTTGTTCACACAGTGAGGCAGAATATATTTACAGGGCTGCTGTGCAATTCATGGCATACATAATTTTAAATGGTGCCCTTGTGAATGAAAACTAATCTGATTGTAACTGAGAAATGAGATTTAAGGTTGTTAGAAGTCTCAAGCAGGTATAAAGATTTCCCTTTTTATGAAAGACCTTTCCATATATTTATATTTTAAAAGGCAATGATTTCTCTAGTGATATCTCTGAATACATAGGGCTATACCTATGTTAGGAGAAATAAAGAAAAAACCCAACATCCTTGCATTGCATTACTTCTTAAGTTTTTCTTAGCTCACAGTTGCTCTGAGGAACCTCAGAGTTCACAATATTAATATTCATCTGGACAGTGACTCTGTATATTAATGTTTCAAKACTGCAGGTTCAGGCTCACATAATTAATTTTATTGCAACCTACTGTAGACTACTGCTACTGCATTATTTCTTTTACAGACATCACTATTGAAAAAAAAAAAGAAACAAAACCCAAAAGCATACACCAGTGTTTTCCAAGGTACTGCATTTATCAACTGAAATGCTATAGTTTTTCTCCTATTCTTATAATTACCTGTGATTCCTAAATATTGCCATCTACGGCAGCTTTTCATAAATGATGGCTTTCCAATGACAGTGCTTTATTTCAAGAGCCCGCTCATGAAATGTACACTTTAACATAGCAATCTAAAAAACAAATAGATTGTTTTAGTCTCATTTCAAATCTTCCCCACTGCTGTTGGTATGAGATTATCATGCTTGACAATGCTTGGTTAAATGTTGAGATGTATTAGTTAGAGGGGTAAACGCACCACACGCACTTTACAGCCAGGCACTGGACAACTGTGAGGGCAAGAGGAGCAGGCAGCAGTGCCAGGCACTATGCTGAGAAATGCCTGAAGGTTCAGCTTTGTAGTCAATCAGACCTACTATCCCTCCTCTGACAGAGGTGCCTTGTCCCTGAGGTCATTTGCCTGTGCCAAAACCAGCAGAATGAASAGAGGACAAAAAGAAACACAGGCTCAGAAAATCAACAGGAAAGTAAATATTGTAATGAGGAATTCTCTTAGTTTCTAGAGGCAAGCTAAGAGATGGGGGATCTTTCTGAACTGCAGGGTGAATTCAAAGAAACAGTGTGGACTTCAAGAAAAGAACTCCATCTGTCTGGTTTCCTTTGATTTCAAAGTGTATGAATATTTTGCCTTAGCATAGTAATGAATTCTTTCCCCTATTTAATCCAGTGTTATAGCTGCAATATCTTCCAGGAACGTTAGTCATTTTTTCTAAAAACAGTCTAAGTTCATAAACATAAGAGGTTCAATTTCATTGTATTGTCTCAAATCTCAGAAAGATCAGAAGGGTTTTCATCCTCAGAAAGTAAGTTTTACTTCAATAAAAAAGATGAACAAGAAATATTCTAAAATATAGATATCTCAGACTGGCCAGGTAAGGCAGACATTCCTATGAATTTTTGTCCTTGCAGAAAGTGTCCAGCCAATAAACTGCCTTTATGAGTTGCAGACAACTCCACACAGCCCTGTCTGCCTCTAAGAAACTAAGACTATTTGTAATCATTACAATTTGTAAGGAAGAATCTGAGAGCACTTTGTAAAACAGACATAAACATAGATATTTGGAAATTTTTTTTTTCTATTATAAAGCTTGTGTTTTAGGCAGTTCCTTTTTTTGATGTCCAGATTTAGTGATATTTTGATGTACAGTTTGGATTAAGCTTTTCTTCATTAGCTGTATTAAATTCCAACAGGTGGCTGGTCTCTTCAAATAACAGAATTTTGCATAGATCATGTGATCATAAACATCTAAAGCTAAAGTGGCAGCTTAGAAARAGGAGTATGGAAGTAGGTGGCTGATGTAAAAATACTATCTTCTGCCTAGTTTCCAGTTGAGTGCCTAATTGTGGTGGCTCACAGTTTCATCACTGCAAGACAAATTGTTCAATATATTTTAAATGTACATCCAATCTGATAGACATGGAATGTGAATTTAGGCACTTTCTCTTTGAGCAGGATCAATATATCTGCAGCTGAATGGTATCTCTGAAGTTAAATATTAATTTTTAATAGAGCTTCAGAATCGGTTACTTCACTTATGGTTTGTTTGTTGTTTTTTTTTTTCTTTAGTTTTTTTCTAATGAAAAACAAGTTTGACACATATTTGTTTTCAAACTTTTCATCAGTGATGGTTCAGAAATCAAACATAAGATGGGCTGTAAACCTGATTTATGATCCAACAGCTTTTCTTTGAAAGAATCTGACCTGTCAAACCCCATTTTTTTGAGACGAATATACCAGTTGTAGTTAACTTTGTCTGGGATAAGGTTTTTGACTCTTAAGTGGCAAAGAAAAAAAAAGACAGTGATAGGGAAAGAGAGAAAGAGAACGAAAAAGGGGAGGTGGAGGGGGGAAAGAGGCAGGGAGAAGTTCAGTCATGCATCAGTAGATAATAATATCCAGGAACTAAGATTCTTGCCAAGAGACTCGAGAATTCCCTCATGCAAGAATAAGAATCTGAACACTCTGTTCCCCCTGTATGACAACCACGTTGATAGCTACTACCTGGTGGGAGGAGGACCCTCTCTTTATTTTTTTAAACACATTCAAAAGAATTCTGTTCTTTGCATATAGTACAGAACAGGAAGTGCTTTGAAACCGTGGATATTTTTGTAGGACGTGAAAATTATTGCTTTTCCACATCTATTCATAAAAAAGAAAAAAAGGTATTTAACTTGTTTAAGAGACCAGCTGTAGTTGCAAGTTTTGTAATTTTTATTTGATTCTTGCTATTTAGTAAAAGTATAGGAAGAAAGGATTAAATTTTGGGTTTTCTGTTCAGTTTAGTAGATAACTGTGCCTCAGTATATCCATCTGAAAATTGTATTAATTTTGAATAGCCTGTTGCATGGTGGGAAGCCACACCCCATGGTTTGAAGGATATGAAACAGCTTATAGGAGATGCATATGTCTACTTCAGAGTTTCTAAACTAAACGAGGATTGCAGAAACTCTGTGCTGTCCATTAATTTGCTATCTCTGGAGAGTGTAAACTTGAAAGGGAGAGAGGCAGCTGAAGAAATTCTCACCTCTGCCTCAGCCCACATGGATTAATTGCCAGGAAAACATACATACATTTTCAGGCTAATAAATAGATAAAATAACAGACAGTAAAGGTGTTGATTGACTGAAGGCACATTTCAAATCACCTTTGAAAATCTGATATTTTAAGTATACCAAAAGWTATTCCAATTATTTTCCTTGCCTATATTATTCCCATTGACATTATTTCCCTACAGCCTACAACTCTGGAATGCAGAATACCCAGGGATGCTCTRGCTTTTCCAGATGGGTGAAGGAGTTGGATCTGGGAGATGTGATTGCTTGTAGTATAGACATACCCACAACATTACATTGGTAGGCATAAATAGGGAATGCAACACTGAAATACTGATATTTGCCCCAATTTAGAAAGTTTAGAGTYGCACTGTCTTATTAAGCATTAGTTCTTCCTGGCCACAAATATTGGTAACATCACTTTAAAATAGGTATACAACAGGGTTGTTAACCTCTTGTGTTTCTTTGTTTTAATGTTGATTAGAGTTTTTACGTACTCCTGGATGATAGGACAGAGCGCACTCTCAGCAAAATGGGAGGAATGGGTGACAAAGTGGAGGGCAGGGCTGCTGTTTAGGGAGACCTTGACAAGTTGGAGAAAGTCATGGAGTCCAACAAAGGCAAATGCAATGTCTTGCTCTAGGAGTGGGATAACCCCGTGTAGCAGGGAAGAACCATGGACTGACTGAGTAGGAAAAAGCTTTGCAGGAAAGGTCCTGGTAGCCCAGGTTGATAGTAAGTTGAGCATGAGTTGGCAAAGACCAAATGCACGGCTCTCGGCAAGAATCTAGCTAGCAGATCCAGGAGGGTGATCCTTTGCATCTACTTAGCATCTGTGAGGGCACATCTGGAACGCTGTGTCATATTTTTGGCTCCCCGATGTACAAAAAGACATGGATGTACTGGGTTGAGTCTAGTGCAGGGCCACAAGGTGGTTTGGGGGCTGGAACACCTGAAGTGGTGAAATCTCCACCCACAGAGATGTTCCAAACATGACTGGATGAGGTCCTGACAATCTGCTCTATTGGACCTGCTTTGAATAGGAGGTTGGATCACTTGGCCTCCAGAGGGTCTTTCCAGCTCCTGTGATTCTGATACATCAGTTATGTGTCTAATTTATTATTTTCAGTAATGTTTTCTCTGTTAAATTATCTATTGAATCTCACAAGTTATGGGAAAATTAAATTGGGCACAAATTTTATAATAAATTCATAATGTTGTTGAAGGATGATTTATCTGCATATATTAACATCCTGTGCCTATTCATTTAAAAGCAGGAAGCCTCTTAGAGACCTGAGGTACAGGACCTCAAAATTAATGTCGATCTTTGCTTAAACTGGGGAAAATACTATTTTTTAATCTACTTATTTGTTGCATTCAGATTAACTCCACCAGTTGCTATATCTTTACTTACAGTGAGGGAACTTTGTTTGCTCGAAGAGTTTCAAAACAGATTTAGAACAACAGTGACTCAGAAGACATTATCTGATGAATGGTAATTGAGTTGAGAATGACAGAACTGCAAAACTAAATTTCAATTCATAGTGGATGATGTTTAAAAAATGAGCCTTTACAGAGAAGTTAAGAAATGGGAATGACTAATTCTGCAGTTTAAGAAAAAATATATTTCGAATCCTTTTCTCTTCCACCCACTTTAGCCCCCAAGAAAAAAAAAAAAAAAAAAAAACAAACAAAAACCAAAGAGACAAAGAGCGCTAAAAAGCATTCGAGTCTGTGTAAAGAAAAGTAACAACCCAGAGATGTTGCTGAAAAGTCTTTCACAGCTGTGGCTCTCTCCAGAGTCTAGTGCAGAATGATTTCCTGTAGAGAGTAGAAACTGTTGTTGGAAGAATGAACTGAAAGAGGGTCTTTGGACCAAATCCAGTTCTTTTCCCATCCTTGAAGAGATATTTTGATTCAGTCCTAGATCTGACGGGTCAACATCCCAGACACCAATTGGGTGGGTTTTTGCTCTGGTCAGATAAAGGAAAATCTCTGCAAACAGAAACATATGACTTGATAATGGATCCATTCTGTATTTGCTGCAAAGTTGACATTAATACTGTAGATTTTAAAGGCCATTGATAATTTAATCAAAGAGCAGAGGAAACATAGTAAATAAAAGGCAACTAAACCTCTCCTGCAATTCAGCTGACAGGAGATGAGTGTGTTTAGTATATTAAACCCATAGACATGTGCATGTGTGTGTGTCAGTAAGAAAGGGAACAGTGATTTTGACAAGTTGAATGGAACAAATATTATAGAGTTATATCAAAATGCCAAATGTACTTTAAATCTCTGACAGCCTATAATCTGTATTAAAGACTGAAGTATGAATTAATGTTGAAAAGCAAAATATCAAAATGTTCCAGGTGACTACAAAAGTCAGAGCTTTCCCATGAACATTTACTATCAATTTTAAAGAAAAAAATAAATGAATGTTCTTTTTTTCATATAACATGCACTCATCTGTCAGAGATCAGTAGTGTACACTTTCTAACAACAACAAAAGTAGTAATAATCAATGTCACTTCTATGAATTAAGTATACAGGTGATGAATCTAGCAGAATAGCTGCACTATTTAGCTGCATGGCTTGAACACGCTTTAACAACCTTCAGAAGGCTTTTGACCACTACAAAACTATTCCTATTCTACAATTTACATAAGTCTACTAATATTATTTCAGGGTACATCAAAAGGGAAGAGGGAAGTCGTCTTATTAGGAATCTTGACATTATTTCACTGTATCCATCCCTTGGATKTTGAAAACAGAGCCTTTTTCTAGTACTCCACTTTCAAAAGTTTCAGTGACGGTTATATTTTTCTAAATAAAATTTTCATCACCTATTCAAAATTGTTTTACAGTAACTTGGTTTATATTTTTTCTCTGTTAATGACTGTATTTGGTAGAAAAGTAATTAAATGTTATAGCAAACTATGAAATGCTTGATAATATTTATTTAAATACAAAATTTCAACATGTCAGTGCATGGTTTTTGTGACGGTTTAAAGAGATGACTTTTTTTAACATAAGTGCCTTCAATAGCTTAGCATGTGAAAGATTCTAAATTTTGGTGCTATATTTACTCTGTAAGCAAAAACATTTACAGCTACTGAAGGCATGAACATTATTTAAACAAAAGAAAAACCAAAGCATTCCTGAAACAATAGGTATAAAATCAAGTCTTATTCTACTCAATAATAATCAGAAAACTATATACGTGATTTTTTTTTTTTTTGTAGCACCACTAACAGATAAACCACCAAAGCTTTTACACCCCTTGGAGAGTAAGCTAACAATTCAGGAGACCCAGTTAGGTAAGTAGCAAACACATAATTTCTATTTAAATTGTATGAAGGTATTTGATATGTTAATGTACGATGGTAATGTGATGGTATGTTGGCATTAATAATTTTATTGAAAAGGCATTAAACATACTTTGTTTCCATGCAGAGATGTATCATATACCATCTAGAAGATTGCTGTTCACAAAAAAATTGGTAGTAATTAATACTGAATACTAAGCTCTTGAACATTACCGATACTGGTATTTACTTTTCCTGAAAGTCTATAGTTATAAGTGTACCTGAGCTTTTCTTCCTAAACTTCCCCTTTTCTGTATATTTATTTATATTTACTGTGGGATTCAGTGGGATTTTGTGGTTTAAATTTTGCTTGCAAGACTCCTTTGCTTTGGCTATTACTTATGGAATTGCAAAGATGTTCTATAATTATAAATGTTGTGCTGGTCTAAAACCATCCAGCAAACAGTGAGAAGTTAACATAATAGCATCTGATTATTCTGAATGTACAAATATATATGTCAAGATCAATGGAGAGAAACTGATGCATGAAGAAACCATTTTGTTTCACTTTTTCTAGCGTAGTGGATGGTGGGTATGCTTTTTCACTTTGGTCTCCTACTGCCGTACAGGTAATTAAGGCTCCGTAGCTAAGTGCATGAATTACTACAGCTTGCAGGATATAACAATCCATCTCCTTTGTGAATTGACACAGAGGGCAACTTGTAAGAAACAAACAGTCCTCAGTAGGCTACACTGGAATTATGCTTTGGTGTCAGAACAGTAACCTATTGATAGATCTTCTAGCATGTTAGCTACAGAAACAAGTGGAAACAAATCTGGTGGTTGTATAAATCTCATAGTGGGAAAAAAAAAAAAAAAAGAAAGAAATAAAGCAAGCAAAACTCAGTACATTCTGCCACACAACATCAGAAAAAGCAGAAGGCTTGCAAATTAATTCTGACAGTCACTGGCAGAACATTTTATGGAGCTTGCCAGCCTATGGCTAATAATGGCTAGAGAATAATTCATCTTTGGTTTGATGTTCATAAAGTATTACTTAAAATGATTCATGTTATTCAGGTAATATTCTGAGATGCTGATATACATGTTTTCAGAAACAATTATATAGAAAAGGSAAGATATAACATATTTCCTTCTAGAGCTAATTTCTGTTGTTCTGAAGGTATTGTTTCTGATGTACCAACTCAGAAAACCTTTCCTATATGACCGTCCCAGATGATTTTACCTTTTCGTTTGAACACAAGCCTAGGGAACAAAAAGAAAAGTGACTCCACACATTTTTTTCCTAACTGATGTTGCTTACTGAGATATTTTTGATCAAAAAAAMAAAAGGCAGAACCTTTTTGGGCTTTGACGTTGTCTTGCTAAATATACTGTATGGGTGAGACTATTTCAATAAGAGTGTAATTATTAATGGCTAGCTAGAAGCTTTTTATCTATGATTTTTAGAATTAATCGTATCTTTGATTTCTCATAGTTCTAAGAAAAAGATTAAATAATTTAAGAATTGCTGGGTTTAGAAAAGACATTTTTCAGAAAACTAAATAGTATTGATGAATATGAAAGAGTTAATTTGAAAATGTCACTTTCAGACACAGATGGGAAAGTCTGACTGTAAATGAATGTGAAGCTATAATACTTAGCCTTATATCAAGAAGCTACAAGAATATATTAATTTCTTGTTTAAAAGCCTGTGAAAAAGCCTGTGAGAACTGGAGCAAGTGTAAAAAAGTGATAGTTCCCTGATACAAAAATTATGTTGTTCCACTGTTAGATTTAATCCCTTGGTCCTGCATGATAACATTTGAAAGGTCTATGTTTCACTTTCACTGATGAAAGCTAGTATTCATTTCAGGAGGCCAGTTCATACCCTGCAAAAAATGCAAAAAAAATATTTTAATGTTGATATTCAGTTAGTCAAACCTTAGATARTTACCTGAACCAGCAGCTTCCTACCCACCTGAGGCTTGGGGTGGCCACATGTTGCAGACTAGTCACTGCCAGAAAACGTTAGTCCTCCAGAATGTGTTTGGGATGGTGTGTTTCTCCCTTATTTGGAAAACAAACATATTGGTGGAAGGGGGAGAAGTGGAATGGGTGGCACAGAAAAGGGAGAGCAAGGAACTAGGAGCTTGAGGTAGTCCAGGATTTCATTAGGACTGGTCACCAGTCAGTGCGGTGGGGAGATGGGGCAATCCCCGCTCTCCCGCCACATTTCTGTGCTTCTCACCTCCACCTTGAGTTGGAAATGAAGCAGGTTGCAAGTGTCAGGGCATGCCCCGAGGGGTGCATACATAATTTACAGGGATGTGTGTGCTTCTGCAGGTGCATATGGTGTGCTGAAATGTCAATAGTGATGGCTCACCTCAAAATCTTCCCCTGCTGGCAGGCCTCTGGGGAGTGGTGCTGGGCACACTTTTGAGGAAGCCCTCAGTAACCTCAGTGTGTTTGCTGCTGAAGGAGTTACTGGAGTTCAGTTCTTAAACAGGTCACCTCCATGCAGTGTCTAAATCAAGGTGGGAAGACTCTGGCGTATCTCATTCATTTGGCTCCAGCAGTGCTGAATGACAGAGATACCTGACATTTATTGCTGAGATATATCGGTCTCTTCTATGCACCAGCAATTAAAATTAATGTCATGGGACCACAGACCTGTTATATTATTGTGTTGCATGGCTTCCGTAAAACAACATTGGTCCAAAAGGTGAATGCACGTTAAGGAAGGAGTTTCTCTAAGGGGTGACTGATAGAGTGTTACAGTATAAATTAGCAACTGCAGTTTGACTTGCTAAGACAAAAGGAAAGAAACCAGAGCTGGAGAATGCACTCCTCAATTCTATGAACCTACAGGCTCCCATCACGCTCAAGCTATCCGCAGTCAGTCGTGGGAAAGGTGTCCCGGTATTTGCCTGATGTTTGAGAGTGTTGAGCATGGCTGCACTGCAATGAGCAACCTCAGAATGTCACAGGAATCTTGAGACCTCATCTGAAATACCTTTTTATCACACTGAATAGTAACCAGAAAAGCACAAGAGAGACGCACAGGATAGAAACTGAAGGAGAAATTAATTTCTCAAAAGCTTTTCTTAAAAGACAGCATGAGACAGCCAAAGCATGAAGCAACTGTTGAATTATTTGTAGCTAGCCTTGATGTTAGAGGAAAAAAAAAAAAAAGGAATAAAGGATTTCCAGCACTATATGAATGGACCTAAAAGATAAGTTTGGACAAGCACCTAAACACTCCCTCTGTCATCTGAATGAAATGAGTTTTCCTGAATTTCATCCAACACTAAAAAATTACTCTTGTGACCAAATATGCAGTGGATGTTTTTTTCCTATTTGTTTTTAGGGCATTATTTCAATGAAATGAAATTGACTATTACTATCCTGGTTTCGGCTGGGATAGAGTTAAATTTCTTCCTAGTGCTGTGTTTTGGATTTAGTATGAGAAGAATGTTGGTAACACACTGAAGTTTTTAGTTATTGCTAAGCAGTTTACTAGTCAAGGACTTTCCAGCTTCCCATGCTCTGCTAGGAGCACAAGAAGCTGGGAGGGAGCATAGCCAGGACAGCTAACCCAACTGGCCAACAGGGTATTCCATACCATATGCCATCATGCTCAGTATATAAATAGGGGGCGTGGTCCAGGAAGTAGCGATCGCAGCTCTATTATCGGTCAGTGGGTGGTGAGCAATTACATCGTGCATTGCTCATATTGTATATTCTACCATTATTATTATTATTATTATCCCTTCCTTTTATGTTCTATTAAACGGTCTTTATCTCATTCCACAAATTTTACTTTTTTTTTTTTCCGATTTTCTCCCCACTCCCACTGCGGGGGGTGAGGAGTGAGCGAGTGGCTGTGTGGTGTTTGGCTGCCTGCCGAGTTAAACCACAACAATTACCTAATGAATTGGGGCTTTCTTCTTTCTTCCCCTTCCCCACACATATTAAAAAAAACAGTCACTAAAACTGCTTTTAATGTACTATTTCTAAAGTAAGAATACAAAGAATTTCCAGATGTAAATCATCGAAGAGAGGAGAATGCTACTTCATTTATAGCACTGTGTTGTCATAAAAATCGTCCACACAAATTAGCTTTGTAAATTATAAAAACCCTCCTTAACTAGCTTAATCAGTATCTGTATAAATTAACTAAAGAAATATGAAATAACTAGCAATCTGTGCCTCATTTCAGGATGAAAATTAAAATGAAAGAATTTCTAAAATTATTAATTTTTATCTCTGCACATTTCATCTAAATGCTATATTCACTCTGTCACAGGACCAGAATTTTTTTCATTATAATATAGGGATTTTTAAGTTTATCTGTTTGATTACACCAACATTCTTTAAACCAAATTGATCTTTTTTTCAATTGTGATTCAATTGGACAATTTGGTTCTCTGATATATTCTATGATCAGATTAACATAATATGGTCAAGAGTTTCACATGGGAATAATAAAAAATGTAAATTCAAAATTTACTTCACACATATGATCTGTTTTTTCAATTACCTGAGAGCTGGGGGTTTCCTTTCAGAAGAAAACTAGGGGTGTTTTGAACAGGTTAAAAAAACCAAAACAAACAAAAACCCCCGAAACTAAAAAGTCCTTTTTTTCTGTTTGAACTATTTATTGTAAAAAGTTTGTTTTCAACAAACTAATATTTTAAAAGAAAGTTTTCACTGAGAAATTCCTAGCCTCACTGATCTAAACTGTTTTGTTTTAATATCATACCATAATTTCTGGGCTAAAGTTCAGTTTAGTGTACTCACCGAGTCACATAGTAGGTCTTTCAATGGAAAAAGCTTTGCTTAAAGACTTGCACAATTAATGATTTAACTGCAGACTGGTTCATGAAAGCTCAAATGTTTGAAATGTGTTTTTTTTAATCTAACCAGTTACAAGCTGACCAAAATCTCATACATGTTGTTTTACACATTCTACTGGAAAGAAAGAAAATAATTTTCAAATTTTTTCTTGGCATTTTCAGCTCAGCTTTCCAATTCCAAATGGAGAAGTATAGGATAGAAATAAGTTCCAAAAGTAAAAATGGACTGAGGACTTCCAAAGGTCTTGACTCATGGGATAAAAAAATCTAGTGAAAAAGAAAACCGTATGGTAATAAGGGAGATTTTAGTCACTAAGATCTGATTATTAAAAAAAAGAAAAATGTTTACTAGTGTTGTAGTTTAACCCGTCAGGCAGCCAAGCACCACACAGCTGCTCGCTCACTCCCCGCCGATCCCTCCCAGTGGGATGGGGGAGAGAATCGGAAAAAAAGTAAAATTCGTGGATTGATATAAAGACAGTTTAATAGAACACAAAAGGAAGGGAATAATAATAATAATAACAACAACAACGATGATAGAATGTACAAAATAAGTTATGCACAATACAATTGGTCACCACCCGCCGACTAATGCCCAGCCAGTCCCCGAGCCACGATCCCTGCTACCCAGATCACCCCCCTAGTTTATATACTGAGCATGATGTCATATGGTATGGAATACCCCGTTGGCCAGTTAGCTGTCCTGGCTATGCTCCCTCCCAGCTTCTTGCATACCTGGCAGAGCATGGGAAGCTGAAAAGTCCTTGACTAGTGTAAGCACTACTTAGTAACAGCTAAAGCATCAGTGTGTTATCAACATTATTCTCATACTAAATCCAAAACACAGCACTATACCAGCTACTAGGAAGAAAATTAACTCTATCCCAGCCAAAACAGTATCCACCCTTTATTCTATACCACCTGTCATGCCTAGGTCTCACATTTTYGAATACATTCCAATTAATCACAACCACTTTTCCTGTCTTTTGATATATACACACAGATATCGTTCCCTTAGTCTATGGGCCACCCCTCTAAAATGTCCATTGAGTTCTTTTAGTCCATGACTTTGGGCTCCTTCTGTCATAACAGTCATTAAGGGCAGGGGAGATGGCGTGTGGTGTTGGATTGTTGCATGATGAAGCCACTTCTGGTTCCATTATTGCTGTGCTTGTCCGGTTCTATCATCGTTGCACTTTGCTCGATTTCATCAAAGTTCATTCTTCATTAATCTGTGTTATTCTTACGGCAATACCGTTGATATGACATATAGCAAGCATAGAATTGATGACATACAGTATTATATAGCAATTAACATCATACAATTCAGTTCATTGGCTATTCTCACCCAAAATCAAATCCCCTTGAGGTACACATTGGACTTCACCATCCTTCTGCGTTACCCACGAAGTGCACCCAGGTCCTTGAGCAAAAGCAATCCCACAAATGGGTTTTCCCTTGCCCAAGGTGGGAGTAACCCAGACTGTCTTCCCCAGCATACTTTTTATGTGCACTACAGGGACTTTATCCCCATCTACAGTACATAGAAGTTTTGATTGGGCAGGGCCAGCTCGATTGAAAGATCCCCTGGTATTGACTAACCATGGCTTTTGCTAAACGTGTATCCCAGTGCTTGAATGTCCCACCACCCAGTGCTCTAAGTGTGGTCCTTAGCAGTCCATTGTATCATTTGATTTGCCCGGAGGCTGGTGCATGATAGGGGATGTGATATACCCACTCAATGCCATGCTCTTTGGCCCAGGTGTCTATAAGGGTGTTTTGGAAATGAGTCCCGTTGTCTGACTTAATTCTTTCTGGGGTGCCATGTCACCATAGGACTTGCTTTTCAAGACCCAGGACAGTGTTCTGGGCGGTAGCATGGGGCACAGGATATGTTTCCAGCGACCTGGTGGTTGCTTCCACCATGGTGAGCACATAGTGCTTGCCTTGGAGGGTTTGTGGGAGTGTGATATAGTCATTCTGCCAGGCCTCCCCATACTTATATTTCAGCCATTTTCCTCCATACCAAAGAAGTTTTACTTGCTTGGCTTGCTTGATTGCAAGTGCATGTTTCGCATTCATGGATAACCTGTGCAATAGTGTCCATGGTCAAGTCCATCCCTTGATCACCAGCCCATCTCTATGTTGCATCTCTTCCTTGGTGACCTGAGGTGTCATGGGCCCACCGAGCTAGAAATAATTCACCCTTGTGCTGCCAGTCCAGATCCACCTGAGCCACTTCAATCTTAGCAGCCTGGTCCACCTGCTGGTTGTTTTGTGTTCTTCAGTGGCCTGGCTCTTGGGTACCTGAGCATCTACATGATGTACTTTTACAACCAAGTTCTCTACCCAGGCAGCGATATCTTGCCACAATGCGGCAGCCCAGATGGGTTTATCTCTGTGCTGCCAGTTGTTCTGCTTCCATTGCTGCAGCCATCCCCACAGAGCATTTGCCACCATCCATGAGTCAGTAAAAAGACAAAGTACTGGCCACTTTTCTCATTCAGCAATATCCAAAGCCAGCTGGATGGCTTTCACCTCTGCAAACTGGCTCGACTCACCTTCTCTTTCAGCAGTTTCTGCGATTTGACRTATAGGACTCCACACAACAGCCTTCCACTCCCGATGCTTTCCCACAAGGTGGCAGGACCCATCAGTGAACAGAGCGTATTGCTTCTCATTTTCTGGTATTTTATTATACAGTGGGGCCTCTTCAGCACACGTCACTTCCTTCTTTGGTGATACTCCAAAATCTTTGCCTTCTGGCCAGTTCGTGATCACTTCCAAGATTCCTGGGCGATTGGGGTTTCCTATTAGAGCCCATTGTGTGATCAGTGTAACCCACTTACTCCACGTAGCATCAGTTGCATGATGTGTAGAGGGGACCCTCCCTTTGAACACCCAGCACTGGCAGTCGGGGTGCCAGGAGGAGCTGTGCTTCAGTACCAACCACTTCCGAAGCAGCTCGAACCCTTTCATATGCTGCCAATATCTCTTTCTCAGTTGGAGTATAGCAGGCCTCGGATCCTCTGTATCCCTGACTTCAAAACCCCAGGGGTCGACCTCGAGTCTCCTCTGCTCTTTTCTGCCAGAGGCTCCAGGTAGATTGTATTAAGGTTTAGTGCTGTACACAGGTTTCATTCTGAAAAATCCATCTAAATCTGCATGCATTCTTAATGGCAATAATTATCGGGGATTTGACAGTTTGTCATGTCAATAGAAAATGGAAAGTTATTTGGAGGAACAGTGAGGGGCTGAGGGGCTTAAACACTTGTGATAAATCTGTACAGTTTAGAACATCATAGTAGTATGAATATTTTGAAACAATCAATCAGTTGAACAGGATCTTTTTTTATATTTGTTAACAGATGTGTAACACTTAAAGGTCAGATTGTTCATATCTAGGTGCTATTTTTGTCTGTTTACATAGCATATTAGGGACGAATACACAGATTATAGTATCCCTAGATATACGTAACACACACTTATTATAAATGGCCAATTCACTGGTTATTTATTTTTATATTATATTTAATATCTGAGGAACTTGCAAATAAAAAAAGACTCATGGAAATTCAGTTTGATACTACATAGCATAATTGATGATTAAAAAAAAAAAGAATTCCCACAATAGCTTATTTATGGCAGGTATTGTAAACCTTCATATAACACTTTGGTAGTGATGAATGCATGATCACGAACTATATAGGTCAGTGAACTCCTTTGCTTTGGGTTAGGCTTGAGAATGATAGGATACATATGGTTATTAGTTCAAATTTCGTATTTGACAACAAATTACCAGCAATGTGTTTAACACTCACATGCCAATCATAATTTGTGCCCTGTATCCCTCTCAGAATGCACTAGACAGCTATAAGCAAAAGATAACTGTCTCGTCCCATKGGGTGGGTTACGAGAGGGGTAAATCTTTTTAATTCCCCTACAGCCTGTGTACCGGCAAAAGAGCTGGCCTCTGCTCAGCAGAGATGCGGGGCGGGTCGAGTCATGACAATGACTCAGAGGAACAATCTCATTAGTATCTTTATTAACTGACAACTTTAGTGAACAAAGGGGACAATTTGGCAATGATTAACTGATGACTTTCAACCAGYGAATAAAGGTGCTTTGGCAATGAGACTATTAACAACTTATCGCAATTTGTACAAAACATACGTGCATGAATATATGTGGGAAAGAAAGAGAGAGAGAGCAGAAAGAGAACATGAGAAAAGGGGGATAGAGAAAGGGGAAGTATCATCACCCTTGGATCCTGCGTTGTCGTTGAGTAGCAAACTTGGTCCGTAGGTGATGGGTCGATGTCTATACAAGTGGGGTGTTGTTTTTTATAGTCTTTCTTACGCCTGCGCAATTGGTTGTTCCAGAAGGTTCTTGTCTTTTCTGGCTGCACAGTTAGGCACATTTTTTTCTCTGGGCAGCAACAGGAGCAGCAGCCTGCTGTCCCACCTTCGCAGGGCTCGCCCCGCCTCTCCCCCAGTCTTTCCCTCAAAAGGCACTGCTCAAGTTGTTTGAGACATCTTCTTTACAAACAGTTTGTGACAATAATGCAACAGTATTTTCCACAATTTGTCCTCTTTTAGTTTCTTATCCTTTTGCCTAAGGTAAAATTCTGACAATGGGCTACTTAGTTATTTTTTCTTGTTTCCACACAAGAAAGTAAAATATCTCCTGAAACAAGAAATTTATTCAGCGCTTAGTTTTCATGCCAATCTGAAAGTATACACAAAAACAGTCCAAATACAGAGAAACTAGGGTTAAACACTTGTTTCATTAAACTCAGAGGTAACTCTTGAAAACCGTAGAGCTGGGAGGTTAAAAGAGAGAGAAGGCATCCATTTCACTAAAATCAGAATTTAATTTTACACCACCAGATATAGTTACTTGTGAGACCTGTCTTGGGTATCTACTTTGAACTCCGCAGTAAATGTCACCTTCTAGTGTATCAGTCATTTCAACTGCTTAAARTATCCTTTAAATAGATATCTGCTATATTACAAATATACTGGTCTCATTCCAATAACTAGTTTGTAATAACTGAAAATATTTGTGGGAAAGGAAATATTAGAAAAATGTCATACTTTTACCCAGAAATAAAACATATCAGGTGACTATTCATATCCACTACAGAAACAAATCATAGAATCAGAATCAATAAGGTTGGAAAAGACCTTTAAGATCATCGAGTCCAACCATTAACCCAGCACTCATGCCCACTAAAACATGTCCTGAAGTACCATGTCTACATGTTTTTTGAATGTCTCCACGGATGGTGACTCCACCACTTCCCTGGGCAGCCTGTTCCAATTCTTGACTACCCTTTCGGTAAAGAAATTTTCCCTACTATCCAATCTAAACCTCCCCTGGTGCAACTTGAGGCCATTTCTTCTCGTCCTTTCGCTTGTTACTTGGGAGAAGAGACCAACACCCGCCTCTCTACAGCCTCCTTTCAGGTAGTTGTAGAGAGCAATAAGGTCTCCCCTCAGCCTCCTCTTCTCCAGACTAAACAAACCCAGTTCCCTCAGCCAATCCTCATACAGACCCTTCACCAGCCTCGTCACCCTTCTTTGGACACGCTCCAGCACCTCAATGTCCTTCTTGTAGTGAGGGGCCCAAAACTGAACACAGGATTCGAGGTGCGGCCTCACCAGTGCCGAGTACAGGGGCACGATCACCTCCCTACTCCTGCTGGCCACACTATTCCTGATACACGCCAGGATGCCGTTGGCCTTCTTGGCCACCTGGGCACACTGCCGGCTCATGTTCAGCCACCTGTCGACCAGCACTCCCAGGTCCTTTTCCTCTGGGCAGCTTTCCAGCCACTCTTCCTCAAGCCTGKAGCRTTGCCTGGGGTTGTTGTGACTCAAGTGCAGGACCCAGCACTTGACCTTGTTGAACCTCATGCAGTTGGCCTCGGCCCATYGATCTAGCCCGTCCAGATCCCTCTGCAGAACCTTCCTACCCTCAGGTAGATCAACACTCCCACCCAACTTGGTGTCATCTGCAAACTTACTGAGGGTGCACTCGATCCCCTCATCCAGATCATTGATAAAGATGTTAAACAAGACCGGCCCCAAAACTGAGCCCTGGGGAACACYGCTCGTGACCGGCCGCCAACCGGATTTGACTCCATTCACCACAACTCTCTGGGCTCGGCCGTCCAGCCAKTTTTTTACCCAGCGAAGAGTACACCCGTCCAAGCCATGAGCCGCCAGCTTCTCCAGGAGAATGCTGTGGGAGACAGTGTCAAAGGCTTTACTAAAGTCCAGGTAGACCACATCCACAGCCTTCCCCTCATCCACTAGGTGGGTCACCAGGTTGTAGAAGGAGATCAGGTTGGTCAAGCAGGACCTGCCTTTCRTGAACCCATGCTGGCTGGGTCCGATCCCCTGGTTGTCCCGCACCTGCCTCATGAGTGCCCTCAAGATGAACCGCTCCATGATCTTCCAAGGCACCRAGGTCAGGCTGACAGGCCTGTAGTTCCCCGGATCCTCCTTCCGGCCCTTCTTGTAGATGGGCGTCACGTTGGCAAGCCTCCAGTCATCCGGGACCTCCCCCGTTAGCCAGGACCAGTGATAAATGATGGAGAGCGGCTTGGCAAGCTCCTCCRCCAGCTCCCTCAGTACTCTTGGGTGGATCCCATCCGGCCCGATAGACTTGTGTGTGTCCAGCTGGCATAGCAGGTCATTAACCTCTTCCTCTTCAATTATGGGGGGTTTATTCTGCTCCCCGTCCCCATCTTCCAGCTCAGGGGGGTGAATACCCTGAGGATAACCAGTCTGACTATTAAAGACTGAGGCAAAGAAGGCATTAAGTATCTCAGCCTTTTCCTCATCCTTGGTGGCAATGTTCCCCCCCGCTTCCAATAAGGGAGGGAGATACAAATGAAGCACATACTTCAGTTAACCCACATTAGGGTTATTAAGAAAAAATTACAAACAGCGTTACAAAATTACCTCTCTCTACACTAAGATAATGGATAGATTAGAGGTGTGGGGCTATAGGGTCATATGTTTTATTTCTTTCGCAGCTCTTTCCAGGCAATTCATTTCGAGTAATAAATGCTTGTATTTTTAAATAATTCATTCAGGGTCAGATTTTTCATGGGATTTCTAAAAGCGTGCACGGTACATTTCTGCTCATTAAAAATCATAGGAGGACTAGCTTCTTCATGCTAATTTTACAACACTTTTAGAGATTGATACTAGAGATACCTACAGGTTAGTTATAGTTTACATATTAGTAGAGAGTTTTTGTGCATTTGTTATGTGTTTTTTTAATCTCTCAGTAGTTTCTTTTAAATAGAGCATTCATCAAAATTAGAAGATATCTTTTTGGAAGATATTTTCAACTTTTTATATGGAGATTCAATTCCCATATGAAGAAAGATGACTGACTTACAAATAAAGCAGCCAATATTGTACAATCTTTCTTTCTTTTTCTTTTTTTTCCTTTGTCAAATGGTAATGAATGTCAAAACAGACATTTTGTCATAGATAGAGTATCCAAGGTGCCATTTTTAGTTTCCCAATGCTTTGGAAAGTTTAAGTATTTTAAAAAGCTTATAAACACCAATACCTCCCATCATGTGAGTACTCAAATCAGTGAGATTATTCTTCTTTGCAAAATCAAACAAACCAAACAAACAAAAGTTACATTTAKAAGGGCAAAGTCCAAGACTGAAATTATTTGGAATAACTATTGGGGAATGAACGATCTTTAGTTTGTCCAGAGTGTTCAGAATGGTTTACTTACTATAGTAGACACATATGCAAATACATTAACAACAATAAAAGTTCAACCTAGTTTAAGTCAAAAATTAAAATAAGGATTAAAATGTTATTGTAGTATTTACTGAATGGACACATACTGAATAAAAGTTCAACCTAGTTTAAGTCAAAAATTAAAATAAGGATTAAAATGCTATTGTGGTATTTACTGAATGGACACATACAAAGAATAACTCAGTACACTTAAAAAGCTTTTCTAAGAGCATTGGTACCTGTTACAATTCGTTGACTGCTGTTTTAGTTTTATGGATACTGCATCCTTTTTCAGAGTTATTTCATTTTGGGAGTTCCTTATATCAGTCTGTCCTTGAGGTAAGGAGAACAGGGTAGGTAGAAAATGGAGTTTGGCTTCCAGAGTAGTCTGAGCCAGCACACCGGCAGTTCAAGAGAGAAGGGACTGTACGAGCTTCTACTTTTACAGAACAAAAAAGTCTGGAGAGGAGGCAAATTTTGCTACTAACTGTTTCCTGGAATCTCTGGACATGCAAACTCCTTTTTTTTGTTGTTGTTTTCTGTTTAAAATACTTCTGACACAGTCACCATGAGAGAGGAAGTTATCGAAAACATAAAAATCCATTTAGAGTCAGATGCACCAAAACTATTTAGATGCCTATCTTCCATTGCAGTCGATACCTTTGTGTTCCTGCTATTTATATAACATGAAGCGTTCACTTTGTCCAGCTTGCAACCTCTGACTCAAATAGCTTCTTGAATTAGTCAGTGGAGCCTCTCGAGGGCACACAATTTTACCTGACAGCTGGGTTAGCCATTAATGGCGTGATGTTTCACGACTGCTTTAATGTGGTGTAAATCTGTGCTGCTCTGACACCTGCCCCCTGTCACTCTCCTCTTCTTTCAGCCAGCTTCAGCACTCATACTCACAGGGTTTGTGAGATRGCTGAAAAGTAATCCCAAAGGAAAGAAAACCAATTTTTGCTAGATGGCTCGCTATGCTGATGGTGACATGGGTGCAACAAACCCTAGTGCCAAGACATGGTGAGAGTGGGAGTGCATAGCTAGGGAGAAAAGTGGGAAGAAGACAGTGTAAAGGTGTTTTGGCTCAAACTGATTATGAAACATCACTCTAAGTCAATACTTGGTGACAGTAGGTTTGATATAGATCAAGAGGCACCTGTATGGCATAAATCATATCACATCAGTGTGGAACTGCTCTGCAGCTACCTGTATCTTCCCATCAAAGCAGTTTTTGTCTGGACTTTGGCACTCTGACAACTCACTCCATTCATTGCATAGGATTTTAGACTCTGTTTAGACATCTGGGTTGACATACCTGAAGTTGGAGTGTGTGAATATCTTCCTTCATGATACCTATACACAGCAAGTGAATGCTAGGCTTTCAAAAATATTTAAAATAGAGCTTTCAGAAACATTTTACATTGAACCATTTAACACCATGAATTTTATAACTGGAAATGTCATAGGTATGGTGTATCATAGAAATTTATACCCCAGGTCTTCTAATGTGTTTGTATTTTTGACTTAAATTCATTGAAATATAACTCCATAAACTGAGATGTGTTAATGATTTACCATGACCAAACACAAGAGATAATTCCATCATTATTTTGATGTTATTTAAAGCTATACATGAATCATACTGTTACTTAGTTGGCTATCTGGTATCCAGTTACAGAAACTTGAGAGCAAGGAACACATTTTATTGTGTAAAAGAAAAAAGTGTATTAGTCATATCAACTCTTTAATTAGACATTCATTTAATTTTGTTTATCAGTTGTTCTTGCTTCATCTCTTTTGTACTCATTTATATGAGTAAAAAGCATACTGGTTGATGGTTCTTATTTTTCAGCAGAAGTATACGTGATAAATTAGTGATACTGAGAACAACATTACAAATATTTCTTAAGGGTTGATTTTAGTCATACTTACACAGCTCATCAAACTTCAAAGACGATTTTAATTTTAGCAGATGATATTTTCATTGGTAAATTTTCAGTCTTTTAATATTGTCATGTCAGAATATTTGTTTTTCAGACTTTTTTTAGTTGCTCCTCTTAGCAGCATAAAAAAAATAATCTCAGGATTGTTCCTGCCTTTGAAATATTGCTTTGTTATGGAAAAAATATACTGACTTTAATACAACCTGCGCAAGTAAGGTTATTGACTCTACTTTATCTGTACAATGCACTGAAAAGGTATTGTATGAATAATCTTAGGATTGTGGGATATCTTATTTTTAATTTGGTCTGACTTTATGAAAGTCATCAATGAAAATGGTTCTAAATTAATCATTTTAAAAGCAAATCACTTTGCTCTTGAAATTCTTCCCTTTTTTTCTTTACACTGGAAACCAGAGTTTTCTGTAAGAATAAGGAGCTCCTGTGGTCCGCATCGTACGTGCCAAACTACCAAACCCGCACCCTCATTGCATTCAGCAAGTGTATGCATATATTCTTTTTCTCAACTCCATTTTGCTAAGCTTTTTTATGTAATTAGAAGTAGAGTTCCAGCCTGAAGTAGGTCAAAAGAGAAGACTGTATCAAGAGAAGTCAGCATCTCTCAGAGCTTGAACATCTCCTCCTTTGAACTTTGGTTGACATTTAGAAGTCTTATCCTTATTATGGCAAGATGGTGTCACTGATTGATCTATCACCTAACTACCCTGAAGTATCCCTGCCCCTGTCTCCTGTTTTGCTTTGTGGCAATCTGCCAACAAGTGTGGGTGTGGACCAACTCCTCTGAGCTGTCATGATATCCCAAAGCATGAAATGTAATTCCTGAGATTGTGTGTCCTAAATTCACTATGCTTCGTCCAGAATTAGCCTAATGGATGAGTGCGTTTGGCAGTCACCCTGCTGGGAGGATGTTTCAGAGTGGAGGCAGCTCAGAACTGCCACAGGGGAGGAGGCTTCACTGGATCTAGAGCATGATTTACACAAATGTAATAATCTGGGTGCTGGATTATCCTCCAGATGGCAGCCCGTGCCATAGGGTTGAAATGAGTCTAAATCTTCTTGGAAAGAAGAGAATTTGAAGCAGCCTGTTTCTAGGTCTGTATTCAGCATGTCTGAGCTTTTCAAAGAGTTGTCTAAATCCTCAGGACAGTAGAGGTTTCAGGCAGATAGAGAGGCAGTAGAAAGACAAAGCTGAGAGAGACTGCGGACCAATCTAATGTGCTATAGGAAAAGCCTTAACTACCAGACTGCTGACAGTGATGGTTAGCAAGTGTAAGATTCCTTGACAACCTTGATCCCAGGTAGATGTAGGTAAGGGATATGYCAAAGAGCTGATTGAGAGTGGAGCTGATTCCCCTTCAGTACATGTGCCTGGTATGTTAGATGCTACTTCTACAACTCCTCAATTCACATATACAGAGAAAAGTGTTGGACTGCCAGTAGCAGTTTACAAGCAATCCACAGATGAAAAGGAGGACTTCACTAGTTAGAGATGACTGAAGATGGAAACTGTGATGTATGTATAACTGCTGATTTTTTCCAAGTCTCTTAATTGGGGTCTCAAGAGTGACTGAGTTGTAGATCAGCTGAGMCTCAATAATTGACCCCTAGCAGCATATCCCGAGATGTGCATTCAATGCATTATAAATGCAAGGTAAAGTACTGCTGAAGTTTAAGACAGCAGGATTTTCTTTGCTTTTCAAATGGGTAACAGTACACGTTATCACTTAGTGTGGCACAGAAGATGTTATGCAATTCCTTATACTGTGTTAACACATTTGTGAGTTAAAGAATAATACTGAATCCTTACTAAATTATCCGTCTAATATCTATTTTGTCTACTCAGAGCGTAACATAATACAGCTCCTTCAGAGTTAGCAATGATAAATTAGTTGAAATGACTGGTCCATTTTAACTTCTATTGGAAAGCACTTAATTTTAAGTGCACGCACACTGCTGTGTACATCAAAAGTACATAAAAAGTTATATTCTACTTCAAAACCTCAAAATATTTTTAATATTCTCTTCTATTATCTGCTAGCAATACAGCAATTTGTCATACATGAATACCATTTCCAGGAAGTCCCATTTTTTTCTCAGCTCTTCTTAAAGCAGGGACATACCATTAAGTCTTTCTATCTTATAAACACATTCAATATAGGAGGCTGTTCGTATGTATTTTTTGTGATCTTTGCATACAGAATGATAACTTACATGTCAGTTTTGAAGGGTATGTTTCCATACATTAAGCATCTGTAATTTACCTACCCCCAGATGCTTTATACATACAGGTAAATATGTGTACATAAATTTACTTAGTTTATGAAAATACAATATGATATTTTATTTAAACTAGACTTTTGGGTTTACGTTCAAATTAATTAGAAAAACCACCAATCAAATACCAAATCAAATAATCTAAAAATTATTACCAGCTGTTTTGCAGCTCATATTTTGCAGCACTGAAATATACTCAGCTACGTCAGAAGACAAAAGTAACAAAATCTAAACAAAAGTAAAACTTTTTTTTTTGTTATAATTTTACAGTTCAAACTAGAGGAAATGTAAAACTGTACAGTCTTAATAATGAAAAACCAACATAATATGTAAATATCATCAGTTTTATTCTCTAGTAATTCTATATCTAGAAGGATATAGAAGGATATATGTTTTAAAGCCAGCAGCCTACCTTTAGACATAGCTTTTTAATGGGAAAATGTTGGATTCTGTCATCCACATGTTGCCTGTGTAGATTACAGGCACAAGTAGGATGAGATTACAGTAACTGTAGATTTTACAGGCTGTGTGGAATAACAATAAAACCATAAAAACCATGTTATCTTACACACAGATGAAAAACCATATCCTGCATCACTGTCTTTATGGTAGTAAGCCATAAAAGTGTTTTAAGAGACAAGGAGAAGTTGGGCTTTATCTATTGACTGTTTTCTAATAAATAAGAAAAAAAAATACTGTTAAATTTGTAGTTTAATATGGGAACTTAAACTGGGGAAAGAYAATAAAAGGAAATTTTTTTCAATAGGTTTAATTCTTCCTTATGCACCTGTGCTACTGAGTCCTGCCTACTTAAAACATTGATCCAAAGAATATTTATTTTGCTCTAAGCAAAGATTGGTGAAGGAAAAAAAAAAAGAAAGAAAAAGAATCAGTTAATCATTAGTAAAGGTCACGACTTGTAAAGGTCTGCATTTCCTCTTTAAAAACATAAGACAATAACAGAAATAAACTGTAACTAGGTGGCTTGAGGGAGAATCTCTAACGTAGCTAAAGGAAATAATTTGTGTTGCACTAATGTTAGGGTTTTTTTCTAATAATGAATAATGCTGGGAAAAAGTGTCTCTGGCAGAATCTTTACATGAATTGTGAGTGAAGTAGATAATATTATTAAGGGTGTTTAAATCATATATATTTCTCTTAAAACTTCACTTTTTAAAAATATACTACTTGGAGTAGTAAGCAAGTTAAAAAATATAGTGAGGTAGAAGTCTGGCATACGTAAGTAATGATAAAACTAATTTGAGAAGTATGGCATTGAAAGGAAATCTAAGAGTTTCTCCAGTCCCAAACTTTTTCTGACTCTCTTTAGCCAATCAACTTCAGATGTCTTTGCAATTTAAAGCCTTTCCAGTTACATAAAATAAATAAGGATTTAAGATTTTGCATCTCCCTGTGGATGTAAATGATTCAGAAGCCTGAGGACAATTGAATCAATTCTGTATTGGAAAAACAACATAATTGTTTCTTTAAAAAGATCTAAAAAGCACTCTCAACATTTTATTCTATCTACATGTAAAATGTGCTTTCTCTCCTTGCCAGACTTCACTCTCTAGAGGGTTACACACTTTTCTCTTTAGTAATCTTCCCTTCCTTACCTGCTGAAGATAGAGACTTTTACTTGCAATACTGCTGCCATACATATCCTTCACATAAAGGCCAAAGCCATCAAATTTTCCCTCAGTTCCAGTTCTGTTTCTTACATTTCTCTTTGAAAATAGTTGGCTTTCTCTATTTAGATAGTGCCTACCCACCCTTATCATAAATATTTTTCTCTTGTGGTGAATAATAATGATTTTCTAGTCTGGGCTCTGCCTTCTTTTAGTGTTATTATTTCCCGAGMGTTATTCTAGTGCAACTGCAAAGGATTATCTGGGATTCAAACACTGTGCCTTTTGCAGAGCTAGAATACCTGCCAGTGATGGATGGCTCTCCACTTGTCTATCTGAGAGACGTTTAAAAGACAAGTGTTCAGTGTCCAATTAGTCTTTAGTTATACTGCTAGCAGAGGTGGGACAGACACTTCTCATAGCAGTAAAGCAAGAAAGATTTGCATGAAAGAGCATTTTTTGGAACAGCAAAAACTTCGTAAGTGGTAGTACCTGTAATGAAAGGGGTTTCCTCTCCTGCTGAAGTTTCACCCAAATACCCTGAGAGTAGAAGAGATTTTCTCCTTCCCCAGGATTCTCCATAAAAGTGACAGGTAAGTCATTGAACAAGAGGAAGTCATTATCTCAGAAACCTCTTCATCTTCCCACATTCTTACCTGAACTCACCAGAGGAGCATCAAAAATCCTCTAACACTCACTTGGATACCTGTTCATTTCATACATGGAAGAAATAGCTAAGGCAGGTATTACCCTCTTTCAGACTACTTGTTACTGAAATACATTTACTGGTGATGACCAGGCAGAGCAAACTGTGACTGAAATTATTAAAACTTGTTTGGTTTGTAGTCTCCACATGTTTTTCCATGTTTGTTTTGTCACAAGCAAAACCTTCAAGCTTTTGGAGGAAAGACTTCTATTCTACTACATATGGACTGTCTAGAGCAATGCCCAACTAGTGATATCTAGTCACAGTAGCTGTTACCACAATGGCAATAATTGTTTTGCTCTTTCCTGGGAAAGAGATTTAGATTACAGTTATTGGTCCTCAGTCCCTCCTTCTCCAGTGTGCTGGCCTCTCTGAACCCTATAAAGGTCTCAACCCTGTAAAGGACACTGTCTTCTCCTTCTTCCTTTACCACTATCTTCCCAGTCAAGAATAAAAAGACAGGCAAAAAAGAAAAGAAGGGCAAAACTTATTCCATACAGTACAAATATCTCTGAAAATTATACTAGGTAAATAAAAAATTGTGCACAATCTATTCAATACTCTTCTTATTAGAAGACGTTTTGCAGCTGCCAGGCACCCCACAGGACTCTACGAAGATAGAAGCCACCAGTGACCCTTTGTAGTGTTCATTTGACACTTCTGGCTATGGAAAACTCTGTCAAGTCATGGTGTAATCTCAGAAGGAGTCCTTGCACTAAGATCCAAAAATATGCTGCTTAGCACAGGTTTCATTTGTTATTTCAGCAGCATTGCAAGGAATCAGACCATGTGTTTGTGTGCATCCACCATCTATCCACACTGGCATTTTTAATAGGAAATAAAATGTAAAGAAAATCTTTTGCATGCATATGTGCAGTAAAAACAATATGTAGTGATTACAGATTTCAGGGAAGTATTTATTAGTACTCCTCTTCTCGCTGATCCCAAATAATCATTATTTGCAGGCAGAAGCCTATTCATGTTTCAGCAATACAGAGAACATGTTCCCATCTCTGGCACTACCTTACTTCTGGAGCGGACTAAGCTGATAAGAAATGCTAAAATGCATACTATTGAATTCAGCACACCTGCTTGCCTTTTGTTAGACCACTTTGTATGAGCAATATAGTTTCTGTGATGTAATGAGCTATGCACGCATGAGCTTGTGAGACATCACAAACTTCYTTATGTAGTTATGGAAAGAACCATTGTATAGAAATGCTCAATGAAACATGGAATAGCTTTTTACATGCTCCCAGCATCTTTTGCTGTGTTCCATATTCATGGCAGATTTTTCCCCTAAGTGCTTCTTGCATTTCTTGTCAGACGTTGATTTTTAATAAGTATGATATTCAGAATTGAAATCTTCCAGTATGTTTTGTCTGGTGTTCTGTTCAAATTTCAATAAACAGCCTAAACTTTAGAAATAACTTTAAAGGTATTTGAGGAGTCCTTCAAAAACCTTTAACCAAACAGCTGGCTCTGAGTAAGCAGAAAAGATGTGTATGGTAATTAGTGTAAGAAATAAGAAGTCTATTGGGAGACTAGCTATAATGGGCATAACCAGAGAGCCTCCGGCAGAATGAAGAATCAAGGCTATTCAAAACCAGAAGTTCCGTCATGAGACGGTGAGAATGCAGGAAGCACACAAAGCCTCTGCTAACAAGGAAAAAGGTCCTAGCAGGCGTTGAGGGGAAAACAAAGACTGGGAAACAGCAGAAAAGGAAGAGGGAGACATGAGGTACAAYATAGCCACAGCCCGTTATGGAGAATATCATTAGGACAACACATGGTCCCCACTGTGTGACAGAGGAAAGGGAATTCCACAGACCTCGTCATTGGGGTAGTGTAGTGTGGTACCAGAAGCAGCTAAATGCAGAAGGGAAGGAGGATATGTATTGGGTGACTGCGTTATGACTGTAATGGAAGGGCATAAGGGCATAGCAGAAAGCATGTCTTGTTCATGCTTCCAAGATTACAATAGATATCAAGTGAGAGGTTCCTTAATAATCTTCTAATTGGGTTAATGTCAGCCTGCAAGGCTAATTCCTTCTGTTTGTTAAATGAAAACTGAAAGAAATGTAAACAAATTCTGTTGCAGAAAATATATTCATTTTCTAATTATACTAAACCATGCTGGGTTATAATTATCCAGTCGTGTTTCTATTGAATACTTATACATAAAAGCAGATTTCAGTAAGTATAGGTATCAGAAAATATGATGCATGTATCAGAAAGTATGATTCTTCTATTTCCTGTCTGGGGGGGGGGGGGGAGGGGAAGAGATGAAAAAGAGGAAGAAAAGATGGAAAAGATGGTCAGCAAGTGCTCTGTCTTTTGAAAATGATTCTAGCATTTCCATATCCTTTTATCTTAACTATTCATTTTCAGTTTTAAGCTTATTACTGTCACGTAAACTCTGTGAGAATGACTGCTTATGACTAAAATCAACTACGGAGGATGATGTAGACCCTGTTCAGGAGAACTCTGCACTAGCTTTAACAAGGGTATGCTTGTCTTCTAGTGACTGTGTACCTCTCTGGACCATGTTGACCATTGGAAATTGCATTTGTATTGATCTGTGACAGTCTGTGCTGGATTATCTATGTTACTCACACTTTCTAGTGTGAATAGTGTGGCCAGTAGGCGGAGGGAGGTGATCGTGCCCCTGTACTCGGCACTGGTGAGGCCGCACCTCGAATACTGTGTTCAGTTTTGGGCCCCTCACTACAAGAAGGACATTGAGGTGCTGGAGCGTGTCCAGAGAAGGGYGACRAGGCTGGTGAAGGGTCTGGAGAACAGGTCTTATGAGGAGCRGCTGAGGGAGCTGGGGTTGTTTAGCCTGGAGAAGAGGAGGCTGAGGGGAGACCTTATCGCTCTCTACAACTACCTGAAAGGAGGCTGTAGAGAGGCGGGTGTTGGTCTCTTCTCCCAAGTAACAAGYGATAGGACGAGAGGAAATGGCCTCAAGTTGCACCAGGGGAGGTTTAGATTGGACATTAGGAAAAATTTCTTCACTGAAAGGGTAGTCAGGCATTGGAACAGGCTGCCCAGGGAAGTGGTGGAGTCACCATCCCTGGAGGTGTTCAAAAAACGTGTGGATGTGGYGCTTCGGGACATGTTTTAGTGGGCATGGGTACTGGGTTGATGGTTGGACACGATGATCTTAGAGGTCTTTTCCAACCTTAATGATTCTATGATTCTTCTGTTTGCTAGCAAAATCTGTGCAATCATCAAATCCACGCAGGCCAGGAATGCCTTTAGAGGACAGAAGTAATTTTGAAATTATCATCAGGTAGAGAGTCTGTTCCTGACATTTCAGCATCCACCCCTGCCTCTTTGTATATATGCATTCACCCAAGGAATTTTGTCAGGCAATTTGTTGTGTTAATCCTCACTTAARCAAAGCTTTGATAACCTGAGTCCTGGAATTTCCAGGAGCTAATTCTTAATTAAAGGTTTGGTTCAGCTGACTGGAACAGCTGAGAAATATATGATGTTTTTTCCTGTGGGTCACCTGTATGAATCCAACTCTAACTCAACAGGCAATAACTGAAGGCTTTTACATGGGGTCTAACTGTAAGCCATCAGCATTCATTTTGCAGTCCTCACAGAAAGGCAAAGGCTTAGGCTAGTTAGAGAAAATGAATTACTSTCACCTACTGAGCTGGGCCAGGGTCAGGAGCTGTGGACACTTCCACAGCGAGCCTGTTGGCTGACTGCAGGCAAGTGACTTTCCCTTCCTTGCCACACTTCCACTTTCATTGTACACGTTCAGGGCTATCCCCTTGTCGGAAAAGAGGATAGAGCAGAAAAAGCCATTGYAGAGCTACTAATGTCTAATCAATTCCTTGCATAGAGCTGTCTCTTTAGGATTAGTGGTATCATCAGTTGGGAGGAGTTTCTTCAGTTTCCCTGTAATAATCTATTTTGAAAAATGCAGATGAAAAAGCGCTCTGCAGCACTAGGTTCAGTTGCAGCAATACAACTATGAGACACAATGGGAGAGACATGTCAGAAAGAGAAACACCGATGCTGCTTGTGTCTAAGTGGTTAAATTAAATAGGGTGTTAATGGACGAGCACTATAAAATCATACTTTTGAAATAAAAATACATATTTTAAAAGAGGATGAAAGAAGAAAATACTAGAAAATTGTGGTTAAGTAGTCGTTTCCTCTTACGCCTGCAAGGTTTGATAGCTGGGAAATTTTTGTCCATTAAAAGCTACAGGAGATAGTGTTGGGCATATTATATTTACTGGTAGCATTCTATCCTCCTGACTTAAACATGAATGAATAGATAATAATAAATTCCTAGCCTTACTGACATTTTCACAATACATAAAACTACTGGGGTTTTTTTTTCCATTTTTAATTGCTAAAAATGTTTAGAAAATTATTTTATAAATGCCACATTTCAAACAGATTTGTAGTCTGTGTGGCTTTTACAGATCTCTGTCAAGAGAATATAAGACATGAAAGCTAAATATTTAACTCGCCTCTTTTCCATTAATCACTGTGTTGCCAGGAAAGCACCTTTACAGGGATAAAGGGCTAACATCAGAGAAGTACAGTGTGGAAGCACAATGAGAAACCTCAGTTATTTCAGTGTGGCTACTTATTGTAGGATGTCCTTAGACAGTAAAAAGTTCTTTTAAAAATGCAATTAGAAAATAAGTTTTAATTAAATATTTATAAATTCTTTTCATTTTTTAACACATGGCTTTTATGGGTTCCTGTGCATTTGTGTAGGCAGAGTAACTATCAGATAGTTTGTCCATATACTGTATTTTCTGTGATCTTTCATGATTTTCAGACGAAGAGGAATGAATTCTTAAAACATGATCTAAGGACAAACAAAGAAAGGGGCAACAGCATTCTCCCTCTTGATTCACAGAATGTGAAAGATATTACGTTCTTCTTTAGACAGAGTAAAAATCTGAGTCAAAAGCAGATAGAAAGCTCACTTGTCATGCTGGTGCTGGGAAAACTTGGAACATGAAGGTCTATTGTGCACGCAGCATAGAAAAACATTAGAGAAGCTGTGGGCATGTTGCCTCCCTATGGAAAAATAAACCGCTATTCACTTTTGTCCTCAGCATTTGAAACAATGCTTCCACACATGCGTTGACAAAATTCTTTCCCTTCTAACAGAAAAGTTTAGGGATTTTCTGATTCCTATGTCCTGAATTATGGGGTATAAATTACTTTTTGCACCTACTAGTGTAGCAAAGATAACTCTTTTATATTAGATTCTTGTTTTTAAAGTTAAATAAAACCTTAAAGTCTTCCAACTTTTAGCAAAATTTTCTCTACAGAACCTAAACAAAGCAGTTTGATTTGAAGGATCAGTTGCACGCGTTGTGTGCATRAGGATTTTCTTAAACCCCATAGATATATTTTTTATCTTTGTAATGGAAATATTTTCTTGAGATCTATGCCTAATTCTAGATGAAGGAGTGAAAGAAACCAACTGGAAAACATGGGGGAAAAAATTCCTTCTAGATCTACTTTAATCTGATTGTTTCTGTTGCTTAGCTCAGGTTGCCATTCACATGGATAAAAAAGGTTAACCCTCTTTAATGTAATGTCTCCTTAGTTTCAATCACCACATATGGCATGCTAATGCCTACATTTGTGCATGTTTGTTAATGAAGGTATTTCGTTAAACCACTCCAGCTCTATCCATGCAAGCCTACCTGCTGCTACTCTCATTGAACCCGATGTCAATGTTTCTATTGTACTAGCAAATAGTGTCCATCTGCTCCATCACATCCACCTGCTCTGTAAAGGACCAGAGGATCTATCTGCAGTGTCATCTATCAGAGTGGCCTGGGGAATAGAAGTCCAACGTTGCCATTCATGAATAACAGCTATACGAACTGTCTGTCACTCTAAAAGGGTCAACAAATCATAATTCAGTAGTTAACACTGTAATAATGTCTTTCTATTTTTATAGAGGAGATATGCACTCAAAGTATTCAAGAATTTAAAATTGTAAATTAATAGAATCAACAATTGTGTTGTAGTCCATTTTTTCTTCAAAAGTATTTAATATTTCTGCCTGCCCCCATTTGCACCTCTGGGTGTTTGTGTCAGATGAATAGTTACTGTCTTACTTGAATAGTATGCTGTAGCCACATGCTCTATTTATACAAGCTGCTCAGTAACAGTGAGGGGGTGGATGCTTCCACCATGTTGTTCATAGTGTGTTTTGTCACCATCCTGGAGAGATTTCCTATTTCCTCTCCTATTACTTTTTTTTGACTTTATGGCTGCTTGTGAAGCTGTTCATTTATTATTTGTTTTATGATTTGTCTCAAAGAGCTGTTAAACTAGTGACAAGCAATCTATCAACAATGTGGTTTTAAATTTGCATTAGCTGAAAGACACCAGACTTGCTCATTGCTAAAGCAAGTTTGTGTCCTGCTCAACTTGTGTCCCATGCTCTACTGTGCAGACTAGCCTTGTCCTATGCCTCTTCTCTTTCCCTTGATCTAGAGCAATAACTCACTCCCACCCCAGACCAGGAGTGACGGCAGCAGAAGCTAGATTTGCTTTTTTCCCTTTGCTGCAATAATGCTGTTCCTCAGCAAAATCCTGAGCTGCTACAGAAAGGGGAAGATTCTGGGTCCTGAGGATGGTTTGGGCAGAGTGCAATAACTTGAACAAAGGGCAGGGAAGGAGGGATCCCCAGTGACATCATAGGCTATGGGAGAAATTTACCCCTGGGGCATCTTCAACTATTAAGGACATTAGGGATGAGACAGACATGGCCTTGGCCACAGTACAGCTTCATTCCCTGACCTAACTTAGTCCTTTGTGAAAGAAGTTCAATAAGAAATAATGTTGATAGCATCAGTGATGGTGGTGGCGGGTGTTTGGGAGGGTATGAGAGTCATGAAACATCTCAGTGGTAACATCCTATCACTACCCTGAGTACACCCAAACTATAGACGTGTTTATACCCTGGTGACCGTGTGTGTGTACCCTCAGACTGCCCATAAACAAGAAAAAAGGACTTAAAAATGACCGAGTGGCTGCTGAGGCTTTTGTGGTCATTGCACACACCAGGCTCCACCCTGTACTGGCCAGCCTATACTAAGGCCCAGGTTTGGAGGCTCTTGCAAGAGGCACTGAACAGCCCTGGAAGGAAGCTTGAGCTTTGTGATTTACAACCAACTCACTTGAAATCCCAAAAAGCAGATCTCACATTTCTAGTGTATACACTGGCTTTTTTTGCAGAGTCCTGATTTTCAGCTCAGGAAAAGCTGCTTTTAAGGTGTCCCTCTTGGGAAATTTGTCCAAAAGCCATGCATTTTTCAGGGCCAGGAGGCAAAAACAAGTCTCCTCAGCTAGCCCAATGGAGAGGCATAGCGCTCAGCCTTATCTTGTGGTGTAAGATGGACAAAGATGCTTCTGAGGACTGTGTCTTTGCTAATCCATAGTCTTTGGTCATGTAAAGACAGTGTGATTTTTGGCCTGTGCAATCATGGGGTGAGCGGGGAACAGAAGATACCAGGTGATACCACTGTGATGCTGTTAAAGGCCAAATGGGCTGAGGGTCAGCACCAAGCACAGGTAGGAACATCTCCATCTACCTGCCAGTGCTGGCTGTGATGAGCTTTCCTTGTTCTGGATAACTCGAAGAAAAACAAAAACTAAACCAAAAGTATTAGCAGGTTGACAAAACAGAGAACTGTGTATTTTTGTACATACTAATGCACAAATTGAAAAAATATAAGTACACACTTGAAAGGTCATTCCCATAAGGGGACAGTTAGGTTTCTCACTAGGTTGTTGATCATTTGAGCTCTTTTTCCTATGCATTCTGCTACGATGGGGTAAAATACCACCCCATCCCCATTAAACAAGCTAGAGGAACTTGGGTTTACTTGCAAAAATTGTAAAGTTCTTCATCTCCTGCTTCCAGACTAACTTCCAGTGGCTTCAAATTGAACTCAGATGGGATTTTTCTTTTCAGAAGCTCTGTCACATCCTTGAAACCAGTACTGAGCTGTATTGTAAAAGCAGTCCCATTTGTGAGAGCATGGTTAACTGTTCCCTTGTTACTTCCCTTTTTCGGTTTGTCTGTCTACTGAGATATGGTGAGACATTCCATTTTCAGCATTTTTTAGGCTAGGAGATACCTCATCTTTTTTTTTTTTTTTTTTTTTGACCTAACACATTTCTTAAAAAGAGATAAACATTTTAATTTTATTTTGTATATTGCTGCTTATTGAGATGCATAATGTTTGGCAGGTATATCATATTTTTGCAGTTGTTACTCAGATCAGTTGAAACAAAGAATTTCAAAACTCATTCTCTGAGTTCCCATTTGCATAACTTTGTTGTGTGTCTCTTGCCTATGCTATAACAGCTTGTCTTCGAACAGCAATACTAGCATGGCTCTTGTGCATATGTGTTAGCTTACAATTCACTGGACTTACAGTTGCAGTACTGGCTGATGTTGTCACAGGTGCTAGCAAGTTGTTCTTGGGAGCATTCACAGAGATAAAATTATTGCATTTATAAGTAAGAAACAAAGTGGTGGTTAGAAGAAAATCCCATAGAACTTTTAAAAGAGCTATTGAAATATTGACTTTAAATTACCAACAACTATGCTCCACTTTCTTCCATTATATTTACATTTTTGGGAGTTCACTATAGCATCAGATCAAGGTTTGAAGATTGATGAAATAGATACCCAATACATTGTAGCTACATATCATTATTTGCTATAAGGGTTTTTCCACATTTCATTATATTATATAAAAAATGATTTTTTTTCTTTAAATAACAACAACAACAAAAAGTTTAACTAATATCAAGTACAAAATCCATTTGATTTTAAACCTGGGGGAAAAACTGATGAATGGATGAGGATATAATAACAGGTTTTACTTCAGATCAGAGATGTCAGGGAAATTAAACACATTGTCTCGGTAGATAACAAGAAAATGCAGATTATTCTGGGTAACTGCTTGTTTCCTATATTCTGTATGCTGAAGAGTCTTTTACAATGGCAGAGAAGGCTCCTACCTGCATGCCGTCCATATGTATCTGCTAGCAACACCAATGTAACTACAAGTCAGAGAGAAGAAAAAAGGAGGGATTGGGAGTTATTCACAGGCTGGTGAGATAATTTTTCAAGGGAAAGAATAGTACAACAGATTAAATAAACAACAAACCCATTAAAAACAGAGTCATACCTAAAGTTGACAGAAAGCCACCATTGGCCAAACAGTTTAAACTTTCTAATCTCTCTGTATAATTGCAACGATAGATTAATTAGACTCTAATTGCTGCCTAAGCAGATGTAATAACACATATCACAAGCACGAACTGAAAAAATTAAATGTAGCTCTCAGATACATTCTTTAAGTATGTAAGGCTTATTTTCCTGAGGGGTCTTCTTTTTTTGTAAGCTCTTCCCATACTCTTAATGTATGAAGATAATTAAATAATTAATCTAAAATCTGTGAAGTTAGAATGCAATATTAATTAATCTTTCCCTGCTTAAGACAGTAGATTTGAAAACTAAGTCAGCAATACCTAATTCTTTTTGCAGAGTAACTGAAAGTGGTTTCTTTGCATTCTTTGAAAGATAATATTTCCTTGATTTAATGTTATTTACTTAGACATGCAACCATGAGATAGGCACAGTTATATTATCTGACTAGCATATTAATAGGTTAAGGAAAAGTTTCAGTTGTCCTAGGTTTAGACATAGGCAAAATATGTAACCACTTTTGTGTAACGAATTTTTGTGGCCAATTGCCTTCATAGACAGTCTTTTTGCCTTGTTTTTGAGACTGAATTATTATCTATTGGCTAATAGCAATGGGATTTTCGAAGTTCAGGTGTGCCCTTGTTGGACAAACTGTTATRCACTTATTTCAGTATTAATACAATACATTTATATATGAATCTTGTAGAAAATGTAGTGTAGACAGAAATGCAAAAATCTGGGTAGATTATGTGATCTATTAATCACATTTAAGTCATTCAGAGCAATCAGTAAGAGACAGAGTATTCTTTGAATCATACAAGTATTTTGTACATGTGTTCACACTCTAGCTATAGTCTCCATGGTATTAGTGACTGTACCTCCACTGATAAAAGTGAGCCTTTGACCATGTACCCAAACAAACATCCCAGGAGGCTTTATGTATTCTACCTCTGTTTTAGCACTGTAGGCCACAGCAGTCACTCAGTGGATGACGATCTCCTTAACTAGAAGAGCTTAAATGAGGAAGTCTTATAGGCCAAGTCCACTGTCCTTCACATACTGCTGTTGATTTTAATGCATAGATTCTGGCCTTATGTGAATATGCTATTGCAGAAGTTACAGAACTGGAAGATATAAAAGAAAGTGCATGTTCAAATCACTCTGGAATTCATTTTGACCCAGAATTATCAGAGCTGGATRGTAATGAAACAAGACCAATATCTGCTTGAATCTTTGTACTGCTCTGCCGCYGCATTTCAGAGAACGTGAGATCAGTGAATAGGTCTACCTGAGCATGTGGGAATGCTAAAGATTTTTTTCCCCTTGACAGAACAAAAAGGGCATTAGAAACATTTCAATCACCCTTGCTCTGTTTCCTGCAGGGGGATTGGAAAGAGTTGACAAACCTGCAGCCTTCAAGTCTGGCAAGAAGGCCAGCAAAACTAAAATAGATTTTATGGGAGCATATTTGATATACTATCAAGAAATGACATTATTACTTCTCAGGGAGGAAGAATAAGAATGCCTTGTACTCTGGAAACCAACAAGGCAACTAGAAGAGACATACAGACAACTAGAGTTTACAACAAAACACAGTTTCTCGCTTTGTTGTTCTCTCCTCAGCTCTAGACTGGATAATGCATTGCCCTGCAATACAATAAAGAATGGCAAAAGAAAAATCCCTGCTTGTTACTGTGCTAACATAACCAAATAGGTTTCAGATTTCATTTTATCTGTTAATTAGGGCCTGAAATTTGCTTTCATGGGATTTTTCTTTATAAATTTCAGTCATCAATAAAAATATTTGTTCTTAGCTTATGTTGATTAGAGAATAACATAGTTTTACTACTGAGAACACGCAGTATTTTGACATCTGATAAACACTGTACTTTAAAGTGATTTTTTAACTTTGAGGTTAAACTCCATTGTTGTTTAGCATTTAAATGATTTTCCATGTTTAATATTCAAGAACATAAGCTTTCTATAATGAGTTTTATGGGACATGCTGACACTGCAAGGGGGATTATCTCTTCTTTCACAGTTAAGAAAAAAAGCCAGAAACATCAGCACAGCAGACAAAACAGCCCACAAGCCCTGGCTGTCTATCTACCTTCTTTTCATAATGTACAGATTCGTGTCACACATTAGTGTCTAGTCCTTAGGGAAGATAACAGAGTAAGGTTTATTCTCGGTCAGTAATGAACTGCATTGTTATAAGGAAAGCCCAACACTCTCTTACCCAGTACTTTGTATATAACCTTTTCACCCATCCCTCTCACCCATAGATATGCTGTGGGCTGTTTCTTCAAAGCTCAGAATGATTTAGATATCTGTTCTTCCCTCCTCTGTGGAGCTCTTTAGGTGTCTCATCTCCCTTGARAGCCAAAAACTTTCAAAAGGCAGCACAGAGCATTTTGAGTAGGTTCTTACTCTCCGTCACTCTCTGGAAATACCTGTTTCTCTCCACTGGTTATGTAGGTAACCTGGGAGATTAGGCCCATAAATTGCACAGCTATTTATCTACCTCATGTTAATAATATGAAGACCTACTCTTTCCCGTGTTACCTGCCATTACCTGTCCACCCTGGACAAACCACATGGTGACCTGTGGGATGAAGGAATGTAACCCGTTGGAGGGAGTTTATCACTCTCTGCACGAGCCTCACAGATAGGGTCTAGATTCATGAGAAGGGCTGTGCAGACACCRTGCCTCCTTCTTCAACTGGCCTTGTGAGGTAAAGATTAAGCAAGGTGCCAGTGGGAAAGTAAAACTTGTACTAGGAAATTGTGGACTGAAATTTGGCCCTGGATGTCAGAGTCTGGAAGTATGCTTGTGAACAAAGCAATATTGCAGTCAGAGTAAAAAGATTAGCACATTCTCACAGTGGAGTRTAGCTGCCCATAGATAAGCCTTACAGCAAGGTTAACATCCCTTTATACTAGAAGGGACTAACCCAAGGTAAAATTCACTTCTTCTAGAAGAGCTCACACCGGTCTCATACTGTGAAAGGGAGATAAGGAGTACAGGGTGGAAAAGGGTGGAAAATGAGACACATGTAAGAATCCCGTAGAGCATCTTTCATCAAGAAAGGCTGATGTCAGCTTTGAAATGCTAGAAAAGGAGGTGGAAGAAGTCCAGTGTGTAGGAATACAGAATAATGCTGATAGGTGATAAGCTTAAATCGAGCCACCTTTCTTAGTAGGAGACCGTGGGAGTGGATGACAAACTCTCATTTTAATATCAAGAACAAGCTGTTCACATAAATTGCACCTTTGAACTCATATGATTTCTGCAGCTTCACCTGCAAGCTTCAATTTACACGTTTCATACATTTCTCCTATTAGTATTGATGCAAGATGGTGTATGTAATTTGCTTAACCACTCCCAATGTAGGAAGAATCTGTTCTCACCTTGATACATGCACAACATAAGTTCATGTTTACAGGACCTTCACTTGCACAGCAAGGCAGTAATAGACTTCTTTGGGCTCTAAATAATCAAATTTGCCATTTTAAAGAAGAATTCAGGGATTCCAGATTCAAAGGAACAAACACAGTAAGAAAGTATTTCATTTTCTTTCAGAACCTAAATTTTCATAAGTAAAATTGTAAAATCTTCAATTCTGTAAAAGTTTTCTGACTAAAAGTTTCAATAAAGAAAGAACGAGAAAGCATTCCTTAACAACCGTGACCCTCTGGAGTATAAYAATAATCCCATCTTTTTACGATGCAAGTGGAACTGGATGCAAAAACCATAGACATTTTTTATGTTCTCTGAATTAGTCAGAGTACCATAGTGTGAGTTAATGGGTTATGCTTCTGTTTTCTCTAACATCTAATAGAATTTCCAGAAAAAGCAAGCAAAATTGGAAGTTAGTTAAACATTTGGGTGGGTGAGGCTTTTTAAGTATTAGCAGTATCATGAATGCTTAGTATTAATCATATATATCCTTTTCTTTGCCTTATATTAGAATTCATTTAAGTCAAGTGATAAATGCCAATGTAAATAAGGATCTCAGTGGCAGTGATAATCATAAATCATACATTTCTTTAAACTTTGCTTCATGTTTTCTGCTGTAAGTCAATTCTATTAATATTTCTACCAAATATGTACTTTGTAATTGCAATTAAATTATATACACAGTATTTGAAAAAATATATACATATACTTAGTGCTGCTGACAGGGCATCTTTATTCTCACACATACTGGTAAAGCAAATAGTCTGCAGACAAATATTGTGAAAACTCTGCACCCTCCTATGCTGTCTTTTGTTGTGTGTTTCTGTGTGCATATACATGCTTAAATCTGAAAGTGGTGTTGCTCTGTAGAGTTATTTTATTAAGAAGAAGATAACTGATTAAACATTCTAAGCAGGCTAATTACTTGTGGGTTATCTTTATGGGTTAATGTGATTGCTTCCTTTACAACTCTGCACACATTCATCTCGCCCTCTCTCCATAAGCCTCTACAGCTTCACCTAACCTGCTCTTCACCTGTTAATGGCTTCATGGCAACACCTGCTGTTATAGTACAATGCTTAGGAGTCAAAGCATCTTCTGCTCTGCTTCCAACACACGGTTGGTCTCTCACTGGATAATGCTCTCAGGTTGCCCAAATGTTCTTCTATTCCTTACAGTGACCTTTGAGAACTCAAAATAATATTTTCTAGATTGTCAAACTAAGTAGCTTGATGAAATAAGTGAAAAAGAGTGAAAGAGAAAAACAGGTACAAAGTGTTTTTATTAGTGCTATGAAAAGGAAAAGTAAAAGCTTTTTCAACTATCAAGTGGGACGTACAATATTTTCTATGGAAGCCCCTAGTTACTTTTTGACAGATGGCTTCTATGTTCAGATCAAACTGGTAAGGCCATAGGGAGTCAAGGAAGCACCTTGCCACCTGCTAAGGAGAGGTAGTAATGATTCACCTGCAGTGATCCGTCTTCCTACTTCTAGGTCAAGTCAAACCCTGCACCTTTCTGCCAAGTGGTGGCAGTCACATTGTTATTGCAAGCCATTGGGAAAAAAAAATAAATAATAAGATGGTACTATTCAACTATTTTGTGAGGCAAGTTACATCCCAAACATAAACAATGTTGTCTGGACATTAGGTAGTCAAGACTTTTATGACACATCTATAAGGTCTTTTCACAAGAAGCATAATGCCACCACCTCCACCTTCTAAATGGATGCCAATATCACCTACTTCAATGTCAGTTTAGCCAGAAATGCAGCTGCACTTGGCACAGTGAGTAAGTTAATATATCTTGCCTTTCAATTCAGAGTAGGTTCTCATCTGGCTGGTGAAGACCATGGGCAAAGCACGTCTGCATCTGGCTGCAGATACTGTAAACAAATACGGGAAATAGGCAGAAAATGTGGGATGGAGTTGTCATTTTTAGATGCTGGAGTAGGATGAGATCTGATGGGCACAAGATCCTATACTTCCTCAGTTGCAAGCTGATCCTTTTGTGCTGCCCTTTAAATTCTCATTATTACTTCTTTCCTTGTGATTTCTTTTGCAAGCCTCATTCTCCATTCTCATCTATGGCTAGCTATTCCCATTTAAACTTGTAGGCTAGTCCACGTTTGCCCTGAGCTTTTCTTCTTCCCTCAGCTGAATGCTTCACTTACCTGGTGCAAATTATCAAGAAAGTGTTTTCTGCTTTCCTTTGTGGTGTCCCTGTTGCTAAGATGAGTTTCCACAGAGCTATGTTATCATTTTCCTTCAAATTCCTTCTTAAAACTCTCCTTTACTATGATGCTATGATGAAATTTGGAAAACAGATTACTAGTATGCGAAAACTGCTGGTTTTAATGCCATCGTCTCATTTTCCCTTGCATTTTTCCATCTGCCTATATCAATCTGTTGCCTGTCATCTTAAATGTAGATTATAGATTTAAGATCATCAAGCTTAAGACCATCTATGAGTGTTGTAGAGTGTCTGCCTGATAATGCTCTGCTACATGGCTGGAATTCTTAGACATTATGGTAATGTCAATTATCTTCATTTGTCAGAACCCAGAGAGAAGGATTTTTTCCCCTGCACTTACAGCTAAAAGCTGGAAAATATAAAATGAGAATTCTGTTTCATAAAATGTTTTAAGGTTTCATCAGTTGGGGAGGAAAGCTGTTTGTAACACTGTGGAAAAGACAGCAACGGGGAAAGATCGTGACTCATCACAGTTGCCTCATTCTGAAAAGCCTTTTGTGATGTGCCGTGTGTGTGTGCCGTGTGTGTGTGTGTGTGTCCTGTTTCTGCTTAAAAAAAAAAAAAAAGGTATTTTTATTCACACACAGTAAAATGTCTTTAAAAGAGACATGAGGGGGGAGACTGAATCAAACAGAAGCACAAAGCTGTATTTATCTATGCTATTTCTACATGCAGACCTGTAGAGTACATAGTASAGTTTATTTGGCCAGAATTCTATCCTTTCAGGTGAAGAAAAAAAAAGAAGATAAAAAGAAAAAATTAAAAAAAAAAGAAATAATTTAAACAAAAAACTTCTGTTCTGATGACAAAATCTTTCACCACAAAGTTATACAATGGTTCTGTCATCTAATAAAAGGTATCTGTTTTTTTTAATATATTTGCTCTGTGACAAAATGAGGAAAATAATATACTATTTCTGTTGCAGTGTTGTGAGAAAGTATTAAAGTCTGAAAAACATTTAAAGAGCCTCAGGCAAAATATACCAAAATCACATGCACTCAATCTTATTAAAATACATATACTTTATATTAAATTATTTTAATAACTGGAAAATAATAGTTTTCTTTATTATTTTGTTATGGTTTTCATGGCTATATAAATTGAGTATAAGCATATATAATATATTCCAAAATCAACAAATTTTGCAACCCAGCAGTTAGGAAATGTTTCAGTGTGTTTTGAAAGGTTCTCAATTTAAAAAGAGCTACAGAAAACCCTCCAGCAACTTGCTTCTACACAGTGTACAGAAATCTAAGCAATGTATACAAAATCTTGGGAGAAGTGTGTTACACAGAGGAACTGGTTTTGTTTCTGTTTATATTTCTGCAAGGTTTTCTAAAGCTTGCCAGCAGAGTTCAATGAATATTGAAAAAAGAAAAAAAGGCATGAACACATGTTCAGTTAAAAACTTACATTTGTATTTTTCTTGTTATCTGCAAACTTTCCTTTGTACAATTTGTTGGTTTTCTTTCAAATAATTATTGCAGAATAGATACTCTAATGTTTATGCACAGATAACTAATGTGAATGTTCAGGTTAAAATGTTTGGAAWATCTGTTTCATTTTCTATATTTTACGTTTCTATATTTTACATCTGTATTTTAGCTCACGTTTATAAAAGTTATGTAATCAAATCAGGAATTTTGGCTTTTAATTATAAATTGTTAACCAGATGGATGTAAGAAGCTCCTAAAAGATAACATCTAAAAGTGAAATGACAGTTTAGAAAATAAGTCCTAACAGTGCTGGTGACTGCTTTCCCTGCACTTGGGAGGTGCTTGCCCCTCCAAGGAGCAAAGACTGGGATCTACAAGTGTCCTGAACGGCACCAGGGAACATGCTCTCTCCAGCCTCAGGATACCTCTTACATTCACGCTCATTCTCCACACAGGGTGCGTGCCACATTTCCCACAGTGAAGACTCCACTTTCAGATAAATATAATGACCAGCTTTATTTATTGCTTAAGCACTTGTTTTTTGTGGAGCTAATAGTTGAAAAATGACCTATCAATTAGCAGCTCTGGTCAGGAAAAGGAATATAAACATTGATTCTGGTAATCAGCAAGATCCAAAGCCAGTGAAATAAGCAGTAAGAGGAGAATCAAATATTTGAGACAACGCACAAACTGAAATCCAGTTTAATCAAAATGTGTGGGTTAGATTAATGGACATATCTGTAAAAATTAATTGCTGTATAATTGAAAAACAATGGGAAATGTTTATGAAATAAAATATCCAGAGTTGCAGTAGTTAAGTGATAATCTGAATTTTAGAGAAGTTGAATTTTAGAAAATAAGATGTTATTCTTCAGGTGTTAACCACTCATTCAAAAAAAGATGAGAAATATATTATATGGCAGATGATCTCTTACAGAACTAACATATTTGATAGTCTTTCCCTGAAGCATTTGGAGTGGGTTACTGTTTAATAGTCAGTAAAGAAATTCCTATATTTTTGTTTCAGAAAAAYAACAGTGAATTTCTGAAACATGTCAAAAAGTTTAAACAAAACACCTCCAACCTTTTTATTTTCTGAAAGACAGGTCAGTTTCATAATAACCATAGTATCTCTGTTTGCATTCCTGTTATAACCATCATCCAGAACAAGAGACATCCTTGCATTGCTGCTGCACCAAAAAAAACATTAGGGGTATATCAGAATGCTATAGCTTGCTCTGGAGAAAAGGAGTTAGTCTCAGGATTAGACTAAAAAAAAGTTGTATCTCCTCTGAGTCATAAAATCCTCTGATTTCCTCACTCTTGCCTTCCAGAGGAATGAGAAAGTTTCTTTTCACCTTTGTCATGGAGCTTCCTCTGAGATACACTAGACAGTGAATCCTGATTCTCCAGGATTCAACGAAGTATTTCTCAGTCTTCATGATTGTTCCCAAAGGCAAAATCATAACCTTAAGGAAGCTAAGTCTGAAGCCTATATAACCCCCACCTCAGCATCCCCAGGCCAAGTGCTCAGCTCTGTGATGTGGATTTAAGATGCTTCCTAGGGTACAATAAGGAATATCCATATATAGTTTTAACCTCAGGCACTTAATCTTTCCAGAACTGATTGTCATTGTATGTGAAGGAAAATTTTATTTATTTACTTCTGATCAGTACTCTTGTCAATGAAAATAAGCAACTCTGAACAGAGGTAGAGAACTACTTGTTACAACACTTTCCCCCTCAATTGTTAAACTCCRTGCTTTTGAAGAGAACAAAATTGTTCCTTTAAAACTAATAGCTATTACTTAAAGTTTATCAGAATGGATGAAAATAGCTTATCAATAATTTAAGACCAAGAGATTTGCCACACCCAAAAGCACCTCTGAGGTAACTTTCTTTGCAGTGACCAACATCCTCCTTCCACTTTCCCCTCAGCATGCAATCCCTGTTGTGGTACTAGAGGTTGCAGCCCTATACAGTGTAACGTAGTGTTTTGATAGTGACGTCAAGGATTTTCTGCTCAGCGTATGATAGTTATCTGCCGTCTTTTCCATCTTGCTCACTACTGACAGGACTGGTCCTCAGTTCCCCCAGAGACGAGGTGGAAGCCAGGATTATCTCTTTACCTGGGTGTCCTGTTTTTCAAGACAGCAAACGGAATTCCTTTAGCAGTGGTTGCCCACAAAGGACATTGAACTCGTTAGGAGAAAAAKAAACCACTGGAAAATTGATGCAGCCTCAGGATAGATATTTTTCCTTGCTGCAAAGTCTCTGTTTCTGATTGAGGGTAAAAAGCAAATCTAGCCTGCAGGCAGAGGCAGAGGAAGTGCCATGGTCTAGGTAGCTAATACTTAATCAAACTTTTTGTATCTTTTAGCTAAAAGAAATTTAATATTTTGGGTTTGCATATATTTGCCTAGACCTTGTCTAGACTTGCCTTGACTATTGCAGTAGCCTATAGATATAGCAGTACAGGAAGACTGTTATTAGTTTTAAATTAAGGCATATTTAGTTGCTTTGAGGTGAAACTGTCTCCTGAGGTGCTTACATAGAAGACTTTCAGGCCCAGCTAAGCATTCCAAGGAACTCCCTGTTCCACCAAAGAAGAGTCAAAGGACAATGAAAAAAAAATTCAGTTGCATTAGATGATGAAAGTTGAAGCCCTATAGCACATGGAAGRGAGCTATTTTTAACAGTAATGTTATTTTTAATAGGAAGAATGGCCAGGAGGACTTTCCAATAGAGTGAAGAGTATTTCCTGGTGTCAATGGCAGATTAAGGACTCTGGAGGATGATCTCATGGAGATAAATCACCCCTGCAAATTCTGTGCAGAACATGGCCAGTGTGACAGACAGGTGGACACAGTGAATAAGCACAATAAGCTCCCTGAGTGCTTGCACTCACTATGTAACGTGGCAACTGAGCAAAGTCAAGTCCCATGGACACCTATAGATGGTGGGGAAGAAACTACAACTGGGGACTGACACCCGTGAGGTTTAGGAGCAAACAGACGAGGGGGAAGATGATTGATAAGTGAAACCTTGCAGCTCTCAGAGCTGATCAGCTCTGCTTGCTGTCACAGAAACTATGTCTGTAGCAGTACCTACATGTCATGTAACCACATGTAATAGGGTGGGGGCTGGAATAAATAGCTCACTTGGCATGATCACAGAAAAGGCACACATGAAGCGTGGGCTGGCCTGCATTAGTGATACGACAGCTTTGCTACGTTTTTCCAGGAGATGTTCTACCATCTTCCAGGCTGTCCATTGAGCAGGACGTTAGCAAAAATATGTATTCCTCTGTGTGTGCTTTGATTAGAGAGCTTCTTGGCTATGGAGACTTTCAGTGTTTATCACTTTGGGAATCGCCATGCTGGAGCAAATCAGAGGTCCTTCTGACTCTTATGTCCGAGGAAAACTTAAGAATGCTTTATGTAGAACAAAATGTGGAATAACCAGACCAGCAACAAGCTTTCTTTGCATCCCCTGATGATCACAGAGTTATGCTTATTCTGTAAAGTTTAGATGTTAAGGATTTGGTCTAGGATTTGTCATCTATGGAAAAAAAGCCAGTGCCATTGATGGTCTGATTTGGGCCACAGAAGTCCTGACAGAAATGAACAATTCATGAGACTAATTAACCTATTCAGTATTGGTGTTAAATGGCAGTTTTATGTTCTCATTCGAGTTTATGAAGTCATGGAAAAAGAGATACCTTTTGAAATTAAATTTCACTGTAGTATAGTTTCCATCTCCTTGGACTTGAAAGCCAATTTATAAGGAAACAGCATGAGGTATCTAGCATATTCATATTCTTCAAGGAACATTTTAAATAAAGAATTATATAATATTTTCCTTCTTTTTTTTTTATTCTGGCTTTTTATCTTGTTTATATAATATTTTAATTAATAATGAAGAAAGTAATTTTTAAATTAAATTCTTAGCTAAACACATAYGTACAAATAATAGAGGCAGAACATTTACTCAAACCAGTGTTTATTAACATAAATTCATTTTCAGTTAATAATGTTTTTTATTTTGCTAAGAAAAATGATTGTCATAAATCACGTTAAATGACAAAATATAAAATTACTTATTTATGCAAGATTTAAAGTCTCTCTGATGGGAAATTTTATGTATAATATATAATTATCCGTCAGTATTTACATTGCATGTCAGTATTATGATTATGTTGAAAGTTACTACTATTTTATGGTATTATTCATTTAGAAATGAAAATGGAAAAAAAAAAAAWTTTTATTGTTAGAAATAACTTTCTTCCATAAAAGTCTTCAGGTTCTTTTAGTTTCTAATGTTGACACATTTTTGAGAAATACTATACACTTAGGCTTAAATACAATGAACACACAAAAGAAGAAAGGCTTGGGTTTTTCTTTCAGAGTCCCAGGAACTTGTGATCTGTCATGTCACAGATGTGTGTAATACTGACTCTCTTATCATGCATAGTGTATAATTTAGGCTGCCACAGGAATTGTGTGTCTGCTTTTACACACTTTCTCAGATTAAGGACTTTGAGGCTTCTGGGATCTGTCTGTATATATACAGTTATACATATAGTTGCTTTTCTAGATATATAAATGTAAGTGCATATATATACACACACACATGCATACATATGTATACATATATGTGTGTGTATATAGGTATGTTTACATATATGTTTGTATATATATAAATAAATGCAAATATTTACAAATATGCATTAGTAGTGGTACAACTATTATCATTAATAATACATTAATAATAATAATGCTCTATGGTGTACCAGCCAATGTAGTTCATTCTACAAATAAACCATCAGGAAAAATATACATGATGTTTCCCCCATTCAAAAGTCTTTAAAAAATCCTATCAAAAAAGATCAGTTTAGGAGCAGATTTAAGAAAGATTTTTCTTTGTAAGAAGACCCATATTCAAGCCTAAAAGGGACATACTGAAAGCTCTAATATTGCCAGCCTAATAAAAGGTGGTAGATATTCCCAGATTGTATAAATCTGGGTGATATAAAACTGCAGTGACTTCAGTGTTTTTCAGCTGCAGCCTGTTTTCTAGTGTAGAGCAAAAAAGTTTGGCTCCATTGTACAAAACTGATTATTGATATCCTGGTTAGATTTTACTGTGTCCCTATTGGCATTAGGTTCACAGTAGAAAAATCCAAACGTTTCTAAAATTACCTCTCTTTCTACTATGTTCATTCCAAAGCTTGTACATGAGAGATGAACAAAGGCAAATTCTTTCAATGTGTTCCTTTTTCACTGTGTCTTTGTTTAATGTAGGTAAAGCCAAATTACTTAGAAAAGCTGTTTCAACTGCTGAAATGTCCATCATTTTTATTTATTTCTAATTAAGATCTTATGCAGAATGGCTTCTGGGATCACCCCTGAGAAAATAGTTCTTGTAGTTCTTACTCTTTCAGTCTGTCAGTGCAGAAGATTAACTGCAATATGTAACCTGTGTACTAAAGATTGAACAGAAGGAAAGCTAGTCTCATTACTAAGGGAAAAACAAAAACAAAAAAACCCCTTAAACAGTATTATTGGTTATCAGCCTTCCGCTGTGTCTAAGTTTGGGATGAATACTTGATCTGTTGGCTACACTGGAAGAAGGCTAATTATTAGGTAATTGTCTCAAACTAACGTGATGTCTTAGTTGAAATCAGGATGCAGTTGTTGAAATTGGAGTGCATACTTTGCGTCTTTGCCAATTAAAGCACAAAACCACCAAAACCTTCAGCTATTCTTTGTCAGCTCTTGGGAAAGAAATATACGGCGTTCCATCCATAAGGTTACTTTTTGGCAACTATATATATTTCAAGTTTCAGTGTTCTTATGCTTAATAGCCCAAAGATCACTGCTGAACATAACATGGGACTATAAAATCAGTGTAAGGAAGCCAATAACTAAGCTTTTGCAATCAGTTTCAGAATATTTATTCTTAGACACATTCTGCTGCAGACTAAAATCCTTCCTTCCTTTCTTCTGCTATGAACGGGCTTCACTGGGGAAAGGAACGATAAGGAAACTTGGGAAACAGAGAGATTTTGACATTTTGAGGTTAAACTGAAAAGACACTTCCTGGCAGGGAGCACATTTCATGTTTGATAAAGTGTTGCATAAGTACTGACAATTGTCGTCTTTTCCCATCTTTACAAAGTCAGAATGAGTAAAGGTGTTATCCACATGAATGAGCTCTGGTCTGTATTCTGTAATTCAGCTAGATTCAGACTTGTTTACAATTATTTATGAATCTGTCAATATAAAACTCTCTTGTACCTAGTTTTCTGGGTCTTTTTTACCTCCCAGTATAAGAATAGTAGAAATAAGTGTCCTTTTCATTCTCATTCTGGGGTAAAGATATGTTTTTAGAAAATGTAATCTGTTTTTGTTGCTTTAATAATTGTTAAAACATTCTGATTTCTTGCATCAAGAATATGATATACAGCATGATTCATTCTACATTATTATAGGCATTTATCTCTCATTTAGCATACCAAATATACCATACATTACATTATAAAATATGTACCACATTTTGAATGATAATGGAAGTGCCCTACCAATTCTCTTCCTACTCTTTTTCATTCTGATAAACAGAAAAAAAAAAAAAAACCAACTATGAGTAAAATACTAGAAGTATAGCACAGTTTAAATGGATTAATTATGACATGTTTTTTTAACTTCAGGCATGAAAATCTCTGGCCTGTCCACCATCTTTCATTTAAAAACACTTGGGGATCATACAAGTTCTGATATTTTAATACCTAATCTCCTGATTTTCCATTAAAGCATCACTAGCAAAATTTAGTGTCAAATTTGCTGGGGCAGCAATGGAAGTGCATTCATATAGGCAGCACATATGGTTTTCTCAATGCAATTTTAACCATCATAAAGTAATAGTGCTATACTTTGTATCTCATTATGTATAATTATATTTTAACACATTCAGAAGTTGCTAAACAAAAAAGAAGACTAGATAAAAGCATGGAGGAACACAAAGGATTTGGCAAATGTGGATGTGAAAATGGTGATATTTTTTAGTGAGAAGCTAAGTAACTGGTACCATATAGTATGTTTTTCCCCTAACCACAACTTATGAAGTCAGCTCCGTGGCAGAGTTTGGCTTCAGGAGATATGCTGAAATCAGTTTATGGGGCAGAGGTGGCAGAGGAAAAAATTTTGTACATGCACCATTAAACAAGTGCAGTGTGTCTGTTCCCAGTGATCCCTCTTACAGTACCTTTATGTAAGCAAAATCGGGGAAGAACTGGAATTTGGCTATGCTGTGACGAGAAATTTTGAACTGTATTTAAAGCAAAATAGGGTGTAACATGGTGRAAAACAAGAATACTGAATAAAAATTATCTTGCTGCTAACTTCAATCAGGCAAAAAACAGAAGTAGAARCACAGAACATTCTGTACGTGTTATGATCCGCAATTTGTAAATGTCTCGTAGCAGAGTCCTGACAGATGCTTTGTGTAAGAGTGATCGACTTCAGCGAAGTTGTTAGTCATCCCAGCCCAGCCCTCCCTAGTGATCAGAAACTGCTGCTCCTTTGCTGCAGGCTCAGTTCAAGCTCTTGTAACAAATCATGCTGATGTCTATCCATGAGATATACGGGTTGGACAATGGGGTGTCTCTTCACCTCCTGTTGCAGTTCACTGAAACTGTTAAAATGCTCTAAAGAGTAGCACATTTGTCACATTATTCTGGTTGGGAAAAATGTTTTACACTGCTGTCTTACTACTTTCCCAAGAAACTTAATGTTTTCTAAGCACTGAAGACTCCTAGGACTCATATGAAGTAAGGAGGGGTTAATATACATATTCCACAGATACGTAATTTGTAGAAAAAAAATTGTTAACATCCTTCTGATTAACTTTCAAAGTGAGGTGGAGTCTGATTTTTAACAGCTGAAATGACCTGTCACAGAAATCCCTCAACTAATCAAAACATTACATATCTTTATCATGAAGTCATGTCTTAATCTATGACTTCTGTTTCAGGTATCTGAGATCTATAATATTACTTCATCACAAACTGGGTGAACATCCTTAATTGTTGGTGAATGCTGAGATTTTTTATCAATCAGTGTATTTGACAAAGGAGGAAATACCACTGATACATATATGAAACCCAGAAAATCATGGGATAAAACCTATTTTTATAAATGCATATTAAAATAAATATATAATGAAAAGTGTAAAGAAACGTAAACATATAAAAGCATATAAATATTAGTGACAAATTCTGAAGTATGAAAATTACTCTAGGAACTAAAAAATTTGTAAAATAATAGCTTGAATCTGAACAAGAATTTCAACATGTTCAATATGTTGTTCAAAAGTGAAAATGTGAAAAAAAATAGTGTATTCCCTAACTCTCTACGTTTCTGTTGAGTTTGAGACWTGTCAGTCTCTCTACAAATATGCTTCCTCGATCATCTTCTACAAGGAAATCACTTTGTTTATGGAAGATTCTGAACTTTGCATCTGTCTAGTTCCTCTAACTGCACCAAACAGAAAGTGACCTTAGAAATAAAGGATATCATTCATTTGGCCAAATATGGACTGCTGCAAAGCAGAGTTTTGACTTGTGTGAACTCTGTATGGTCAACAGAAAGAAATTCATGATTCATCCTAATATAGATGACTAATAGAAGTCAGATGACTGGTAGCCTAAATGTGATCATTTCAATTCGCTGTAGGGAGAAAATAGGATTATTAGCTGAGGTGTAAATGTCTGCAGTGTMACCAGCTAATGGCAGATAACATTAACCCCAGCCTTTGTTTCTGGAACAGAACTCCTCTGTTTTTCTTTGAGCCAATGTTTTGTTCTAACTTGGTAAGTGGATAATAGTCAAGACTGGTGACTATCTGGATCTCCCTGACATGTAGATGTCTGTCTTTCTCCTGGAGACTCTTCTCTGGTCCCCAGGCCCGCCCTTCTTTCTCCAGGTTTCAGGGCTGCAGAGCTTACCTAAAGTCATTGCAGGGGCCCGTGCCACTGACGTTTTGCAGGTGTAGGACTCCACCACTCATTCCCTTCTGTGGAATCCTGAATTTAGATTCAGAGTGTGCTATTTTACTTTTCTTAGCTCATAAGTATTTCCCTCTCCTGCCAGCCGGAATGATGCTAATATTATCTGCTTACAGCTCTGACTCCCTTTCCTTCACAAAGTTCTCAAAGTTTTGATACATTCAGGAATGTGTGAGGTTTGGAAATCCTGTTTGTAAGGGATGAACATTTAGGATCATGTTCCCAGAAATCCTTCAGCTCCTCAGTCTTGAGAACCTGTCATGACAGGAACTGCAAAAGCCGTGAGAGTCTGGAACAGTAAGCTCAAATGTGGATGTGAGATACTAATGAAATTTTGAGTTTTGGAAAATTGCTATGTCTGTGGTGTTTACATTATATATAAATTTAATACAAATCTTGCCAAGAAATTTGTTGCTGCAGTTTTGTGGGTTTTTTTGAGTTGTAGGATGAGAATAACGACTTCATTTTGGAAGATATCTAATGTTCTTAGTGAAATAAAAAAGCTCTTCTAGATAAAAACAATAGTTTATCAAACTCTTTACTAGTCCTATCAAAAGTGGTATGTTAAAGACCTGTTAGTTTTCTCTTTTAATACCTAGAAAATATATAAAACCAGTGCTGTGATGTCATGATGCCTGCATCAATTAGTTTYCATCGTCTTGTTTTGCTTTAATGAGAGAGATGAAGAGAACATAGGGAAGGGCTATGTCCTGGCATGTGTCTTGTTTCAGAGCAGTACCAAATATATTCTGATACCCTAAATACTAATAGGGTGTTAAACAAGGTCATGGTCGTTAAAGGCAAGTTCTATCCAGGAAAGAGCTGTGTTATTCCATGTAGAAGCCCAACAGACATCCAAGAGATTTTCAAAAGTAGTTTAAAAATTTTTGATGATTCTGTAGCATTCATTTAAAAATTACTTCCCTTTTATAGATATGTATACTCTCTATAGGATGATCCAGAAATTCTATGCAGAGAATACCACTCCTGGGTGAACTGGTAGTGGTTTGTTAATTTCCCATAGAATTTTATTGGTTTCATTCTGACTGACTAGGAATAAATTTGCTTGTTCATGTGCCATCCACTTTGTATCTTTCATTGGAAGACAATGAATAGTCACTGAAATACTAATTGCTGTTCTTTTTAGGATTCTAAATCTGATCTTGTCCATTAAATCTCAACAAGAGTTGAGGAGAGAGCCCAGCAATTTAAAGATTATCTTTGTTTAGCCATAGACTTTTTTATCTACAAGCTTGATGAAAAGGAAGAACATCCATAACATCTTTCAGAAGTCTGCTCCTGAAAATAAAGTAAATTTAATTGGCAAATATTATCTATTTTGTCATATATAATTATCAAACAGCCATTATAATCCTAAATTCTGTTCAGGTTTTTGAAGTAGTGAAAAGTGAATAATGTAGGAAAGATTGGAGCTTACATGGAATGGATGCCTGTTTTAGGAGTTGCAGTATAGCCTATTCTCAGACAAGTGCCAACATTGCATGGAAGTATGTTGACCCTTGAGGATGGTATCTTCAAAGACAGCAGAAGCAGTGGGCCATAAATTTCAAGATGGAGAGCATTGATTTTTCATTTTAGTGGTTGCTGAACAGATTCTCTGGGACTATGATGAGCCTTGTGTAGTTTCTCAGTCACATAATTTTTAAGTGTTTTATTATCTTCTACACTCATTATAAAAACATCACTTGTGTATTTCCAGAGAAGAGAACTTTTAGATATAATACTAACCACTTTATGGAAAATTGTTTTCATAAAGGCTGCATCACGGAAAAGGCTTTGAGTTTTTACACGTTACCCAAAGCAAAAAAAGGAGACAGGTGATAATGTCACATTTCCAAAAAAACCTCTGCAATGGAATTATTGCCTTGTAAAACTTATATTTCAGCCCACACATTTGACAACTGATAGTCTGTGAAATGAAAGRTTTGGGATTTATTGGACCATTTACACTTTGTCTGCAACTTTTGCAAGTTCTCACAGACCATGTAACACTTCTGGAACAACTGTGGAAAATATTACAGAAACAGTATAGAGTATATTTTGTCTATTTTCCTAATTGTCTCTTACTTTAGTGACTACAGACTATTTTTCCAGAGTTAGGTACAGCAGCACATATTAATGAAACCATAACTTGTTCATTTCTTCATTGTACCTTTTACTGAATACTTTTCCCCAAAAAATAATGCCAAAAATGAAAATAAAAATAAAACTGTTTTAATAACACAATTGCAAATAATATTTTTTTTATTTTTATTTTACTAAATAACTTTAGGTTATACCAGTAGTAAATGAAACTACCACYATCAAATATTCTATGATATCTGGCTGTTTATATAGATATAGCTCTGATTTTAATTACAAATGGGAATAACTATAGGAACATATTGTCCTGGCTCTAAGTGGATCTGGTAGGGCAGCAGATAATAGATTTCTGGCTTGAACAGACTGAGAATGCTAYTGACATCTGTATCCTTGGGATTAGCAGCTAGAAGAAAGTACCAGAGTAAATGGGGGTCCCCATTCCTTCTGCTTCACTTTCTTCACATCCCCTCCAATGCATTTCTGCCATCCCACATCTGCTTCACTTTAGCACACCACACCTCYGGCTTATTGAAGTAAAATTTATCCAGGCTTTTCCACTACAGGCAGACTGATGAAATTATTTTGCACAGCTGTGACACTGCATTTCCTACATTGTAGGGACAAGAAAATGAATGAAAGAATGCACAGCCTTGTTCTTGTGACATATGCTAGGAAAAGAACAATATCAGGAAGCAGGGAATGAATGTAATTCTAACTGCCTAATGCCTAACTATAAGGCCATCATAGAGCCTCCTGACTAAAGAAGGAAACAAATACAAATGTGGAKGAATTATCTTCTCTGGAAGGAAACACCTTCCCTGTTCTAAATAGATATTAAACATTGTTTTTAGAAGGCATCTGGACATTATAAACAGGTTAAAAAAAAAAAAGACATCAGAATCATCAGTAAAACTCCCACGGAATTTTCTTAGACCAGGATTTTTTTCATGATTCTTGTCCTAAATATTTTTGTGGAGATTGCTCTACTGCACGGTTCAGAAAAGATACTGAGTTCCTTCAGGAAAGAGCTAGAGAGGAAAGCAACACCTTGTCATGTGTAGAAGACCAAAAGGTGAACCCCTGACATGACAAATGCCATGCTTAGCATTGTATAACCATTAATAGATCCATTCATTTTCCTTTCCCTCATTTCTCCTATCAACAAAATGGCAATAATAATGCTGACCTTTTTTTTAAAGTACTTTCCTATTTAAAGACTAAAAATTAAATAAAAAAATGAAATAAAATATGGGTGGTATTCTGAAAACCATGATGAGTAGAATGATAAACAGAGACCATCAAAGGTACCGAAGCAGGGCAAACATTATTTTTAGGTTCCAGTCTTCATCATTCCAGGSATTTGTGTATATGCACACGTGTGCATACACTTAAGAGGCAATTTACTGGCAAAGTAATATTTTGTAAGAATAAGAAAAAGAAAAGCAGCAAAACCAGCAACAAAAATAACAATAACAAAACACTATAAAGATTTATTTTGCACAGCTATGTATATATGTCATGAAACTTTAACAAATTTTCCATAGTTGTTTGTATTGTATAAATAATAGTTTTGTCTATTGAGTATGCATTGGAACATATACATTTATATAATACAAATATAGCATGGATATAGTATGAATTAGTACTTTGCTAAAGTCAGATATTTGTAGAGGAAATTGTTTCCTGACAGCTCTACCTTCTCACCACATTTTTGCTAAGTAATGCAATGAAGATGGTTGTAGTAAGATCAGCAAGTGTTCTTACATGATAAGAAGTGGCAGGTGCTCACAYTGATCCTTTGAAAAAAGAAACGTACTGAAAGGATACTGTCAAAATTGTTAGGCTTGAAGTGTGACCTACCTTGGTGGCAGTTCCCTATGGCAAATCTTACTGTAAAGATTGTAAACACTTATGGCAATGTGATCTGAGAAAAGTAATACAGGGTTGCAATTCAGGGAATTTTGATTTCTGGTCATTGTGCTCCTGACAGTATATGCGCTGACATGAGGAAAGTCACTTTGGTTAAGTAAGTCATACATGTATGACACAACTCTATTTTAGTGGACATCCACATTACTCAAGGTAAGCATATGCCAGATTTCCATAGCACATACTCCTGTGGCAGCCAGGCAGGTACCACTTCCAGAAAATGGTATCTTTCTCAGCTCCATAAGCCAACAAAGACATTCAGTCAGTTCTTATCCAGACTTCATGAGAAGTTACGCTTTTTTCTCCCTTTTCTCATGGGCCTGGGKTGTATAAGTACTGACTTGATTTTATGCTTTGATCTTATTTACCAAGTCTTAAACTCTGCAAAATGTGTGCAGTAAAAGAGGGCATGCGTTAATGTYAAAACTGATGTAGATGTTGTTTACATAGTGCAAAATATATTTACACGGTTTCTTATAGGTGTAATATAACTTTTCTTTTTAACTGGAGAAAAATTTTCTCTTTTATTAGTCCTTAAACTTGATATGTCTGAGATTAAATAGTTCAAGGTCAAGAAGCTCCTACTGTCCTCAAATCTGTATAAATGACAGGTATGTGTTGAATAGATAAAGGATATTACCCCTACTTAGATCAAATTTATTAACTAAGCTTTTGAGTGTTTTTTAATAAAATATGGTAACTCTGGGAGCAACAGTAGTTATGATTTTAGCTGTTTAGATAGACATATCTTTCGACCCAACTCAAAACATCCTTCCTAGAACATTATGTGTCTACAACATTACAACAAAGACAAATCAGAAATATGAGCCATGACACAAGAATTTCTCACCAGTTATCATCTTCAAAAATGAATAGATAAAAACAAAAGTGGGATATTTTTGAATGTGGTCTTAAATTATATGTCTTTCCACAGATACCTGTTTTTACAGTGAAATTAATTGCACTAATTCTGTTCTCCAGCACACTTCCAAATTAATTGTACATATAATTACCAGGGTATGATATCTGCAAGTTTTGTAACAAGATTTGACAATTAAAATGTATTTTGAAAAATGTCTTTACATAAAAATGTCAGAGCAGTTATTAGAGAGTTGCAGATTTCAGCTTCCCTTGCTGAAATCTTCCTGCTTTAACATTTCTGAATCATTTCAATGATTTAATATTACTATAAGATTACAGACTTCTTATGGGAGGGGTGTATCCCAGAGAACTGATAWTCTCACCCCAGAAACAGTTAATCAYGCATAATTTGTGCATACTGTTTATTTATGTTTATTGCAGTGATGATGCATGGAAACAAACAAGAATAGCGCCTGATTGTAGCAGAGGAAAAAAAAAATATCAAGAAGGATATGGGCTTTGCATCCAGCAGATTTCAGTCTGATGAAATACATGCATGGGAAATGAATGTTGTGTAAGCAGAGCTGGAAGCAGATGTGATGTTAATTCCATGGTTTTAAGCAGGAGGGAAGGAGGAAGAGATGAGGGAGGAGGTAAGAGCAGGGTAGGAAGGAGAGGAGTCAGAGAGGTGGGAGTGGAGCCGGGGATGTGGGGAGCACCCTGGTGCCTGACCGGCACTGCCAGGCAGCTCCTCTCCACCAGGGTCCACGCCGGCATGTAAGAGTAATAGAGGTGCCAGGCATCACCCCAGCAAAGCCCCCCCTCAAAGCCCATGGGGCTGCCACCGCTGGACTCATCTTCCTTTTTTGCAGGGGACAGACACAGGGTAGGGAAGGATGTGAAAATAAATTATTATGTGTAGCTTGCTCAGTAATCACCTGAACAAATGTGGATTTCTCAAACTGATCCTCAGCTTAGTCATTGCATGGTGTTCTGCTCTCTTGCCCTGCTCATGGGATTCATGTCAAATGAATCCATTTCTTCAGTTGTATTTACCGTTCCCTGGCAACCACCTACCTTGGAAAAATAAAATCATCTGCAATGAGAAAGAGTGGAGGGCCCACTCCCTCCCTCCCTCCCTCCCTCCCTCCCTCCACCCCTCTGGCAAGGCTTCCTATGCTTAATTACGTGTACAGTCAGGCAGTCTGTATCTCAGTTACTTTCCTGAGATAACAGTTATGCAAATTGATTAGAAGCATGTCAAATCAGCTTGTTATTTAAACTCAACAAAGCTTAATCATATGAATAATTCTGATTTATAAAATTAAATATGTGAAGTTTTCCTTTCATTTTCTCAGTGTGTTCATGCAGATGGTCTGTTTCAGCTAGGAAAATGAAATGAGTTTTAAAAAGATGACTTAATACTAATATTTTTCTCATATAACCTTATGGCAGAAAATTAATTGAAGGATAAAATTAGTGATGACAGAATATTGAACAATAAACAGCTTTTGTGAGTTACTTAAATCCAAATAATGATTGTTTTTCTTACATTTTAACAAAGTGCCTAGGGAAAATATATACAGACATCCAGGAAATTGTCCTGGAGAGTTCATGGGGKTTTACTTGTAAGGGGAAACCAATATTTTCCGTACAGGTTGTGTGCATTTATACTCATGTGTGTGAAGGGAGGGATTGCTTAATAAGTTATTTCTATTCCTTTTATTGGTACTTGAATGTTGCCTGTTTGTTGTTTATTATTATACAGTTAACTTAGTCTTGGGAGGTAGCTAACATGCACATTTGAGGAAAGCTTCAAGAAAGAATTGAACTACATAAACAAAAGGACGTCAGGAGTGGACGGGACCAAACCAAAGATCTTTTTAGTTCCTTACTCTCATTTCAAGACAGGCTGTAACAAATGCCTAGAGAACAGAAAACATACAGTATTAATTCCCCAGTATACTCTCCTAGACTTCATTAACTTGCACATCAGGGACTTCCATCTTCAAGATTAACTTGTTTTRGGAAAAAAAAAGAGACTAGTACAGCTACACACAACTAATATAAATAACAGTAAGTTGTGAAGAGTAAGAATCAGACAATTTCCTGGAGTTATGCGAGGTCTACCAAAATCTTAACGGTCCACATAAAAGTAGAACAAGATGCAATGATCCTTAAGCTAGAGCCAGCCTCACTGGTGCATCCTTTGTGCAGAGATAAATCACGGAATCATAGAATCATTTAGGTTGGAAAAGACTATTAAGATCGTCTAGTCCAACTGTAAACACCATGATACACCATGTAGTCTGGAAACAGCACATACATGTGACTGTTTGGGTACACATGGGTCTCCTGCAGGTCCTCAGTGGTAAGTGGTCCTGTATGGCATGGCACGGAGAGACCTGGGCATGCAGGTGAGAGTTCAAAGAGGCCCTCTCTTCAAGAAGGACAGAAAACAAAGCTTACAGAAAAGGAAGGGACGGATCCTTCTTCACAGTTAGGGAGGGAGAAATGAGGTTCAGGTGAAGGGACCAAACATACCCCATCTTGGAAAGAATAGACCCAAAGGGCAAGCAGAGACCTTTTAAGCTGTTTAGAGAAAGACGCAAATAAAAGAAATGGAGTTTGAAATATGTTTTCCTTCTTCAAGTTACATCTGTGACTTGGACCTCAGCCTCCTGATCTGAAGTCYAGTACCCTACCTCCTTTTTTTCTAAAAATCCTAAATTTTCTTTCCTGTTAAAAGAGATGGGCTAATAGTAAGAAGGCAGTTAAAATTAACATGCTAGTGGTGAAGTAAAGTTCATTAGTCCATGACAAAAGATGCTAGATTATATTCACCTTGCAAGGAGAGGAATATCTGAGGCAACAGTTTCAATAATATCTAGTCTCGGTGATTTGCAATGGGATTTAGACTTACAAGTCAGTCTGCTAAATAACCGTCACAAGAAATGACTCTTTTTTATGAAGGTCTAGTTTAAAATTATTACTAGCACGATTTTCCAAAATAACCCACCTTGAACTAACAACACTCAGAAACATCATGCAACTAGTAGGATGGCCTCTTCTAAAATACATTGATTGCAAAATATGTTTGATTTTAGTTAACCTTACAAATAAATAGAATTGAAAAGTTCAGGAAAGAACTACAAAAATATGTCTGGAGGCAGGAACAGCAGAAGCTTTTATTTTATGAGATTACATAGACTAATCCTATTTACTGTGGGAAGAAAAACAAAACTTTACATGATGTGATATATAAAATCATGAATGATATAGACCAAATTCTATTAACCCTTTCCAGTACCAGAAGGAGAAGAGGCCATTCAAAAATGAAATGCAACACATTTAAAATGAGAGGTTCTACTTTATACAACATGTAAATAGTCTGTGGAACTCAGCACTATATGGAATAGTGTTCAAGCAAATAAAATTCTAGGATTTAAAGTAGTATTTATGCAAGGACTATTAATAGTCAGCAAAATTAAAATGAAATAGACTATTAAACATGCTATTTCAATGTACTGAGTGAGCAAGAAATTTTCTCCCCAACTTACGCTTTCTTCTTTCCAGCTCTAAGATAAAGATTTGAGGTTTCCATTTAAAATTTACATAAAATCTTTTGATATCTTAATTACCTATTGATTTTTTTGTGTGCGCCAAAAAAAAMCCCCAGAAGTAACACTGAATTCTCATTTCATTAGTACAACAGAAGAAAGATGCATGTTTATGCTAAAATGGAGAATCATATGGAGGGAGAAATCTTACAGATGAAGATGATATTTCCCAGCAATTAAAGAAATACATGATTTGGTAGTAAGAGAGGACTTGACATACTCAGGCAGCCACCAGATGAAGAATGCAGCAAAGCACGAAATGTCTGACAGTGTTTGAAGTTGGKTTTTTTGTTGCAAAAGGGAGGGACAGGAAGACCTTTTCAGTTTGACTCTGATCACTGAAATGAATTAGTTGACTCTGACCATGTCTGAGCCTCATGATTCTCAAGGAAAAAAGGAAAAAGGACATCACAACAGAGGCAACACGCTTAAAGAAAGCAAATTTAAAACCCCAAGAATTGGTATGTTAGATTACAAGAGGCAAATCTAAATCCTGAAAAAAGGGAGGCTTGGGAGAGTTCAGAATTCCTTAATTACATTATATTGAGGACACATTAATATTTTTCAATGCAGAAAGTTGGATCAGAACAAGCAACCACCGTGGCTGAATCACAAGCTCTTCAACTGCATGAAGCTCAAGCATAAAGTAGAAACAAGTTTAGTTTATTAGAGATGAGTACAGAGGAATGCTCACATATGTAGGCACAAAATCAGAAAAATACAAAGCTTTCCACAGTTACCAAGGGTYATAAATTATATTAAGGAACCGTTATTTAATTCTAAGAGGACCAAAGCTTTCTTTCTGGCACAAATGTGTTTTATTGTTGCAATATACAACTTTCTGTTGCCTGTGAAGTGATACAGTGAACAACAGTTTTTTTCCCTTGAGGAGGATCTTGGATTTCCTTCTTTGGGCCAGGCTAGGACTAAAACTGATGCATTTTTCTTTGAAAGAAAATTCAAATTATAGTAGTTTGCTTTATTGTAACTTGAATGGCAAATTKTTCCCATCACTTTTCATTTTTACTCCAGGTAATGCATGGTGGGAATAATCTGAAAAGCTTGAAATCTCTATCTGATGTTGCATAGAAAAAAGTATTCCTCTAGAACAAAGATATCAACCCCTGGATCAAGGAGCTTAGATTTTAATGTAGGCAAAATGAATTCTTTTTCCCACACACAGCAGTAGTGTAATTGACAGATGATTATATATCAACATTTGCCAAGAATATTGCTAAGCACTTTAAGCCTGGCAAACTGTGTGTTACATTTTGATTGGTAGAAAAATCTATAATTTTCTCTTGGGGAAAGGCCAATCTTGTATCAACTCAAATGTTACACCATACTCTTTCTGTCACAAAATTCCAGCTGCACACACTTGGACGTGCTCCTAAAAAGATGGATTTTATATATTTTTAATAGATTTGAAAATTTATTTAAGGAAACGACAATAGCTTACCAAACTTTGCTTTCCAATTGTTAACATCTTTGAAGTTAGAAGATGCCCTTGGCTTCACTTCTGGATTTCAACTCACAAGTGAGTCATAAATTTGATGGTGGCAACTCATTATCAAGGGTTGTAGCAAACCATATCCCGAGCCCCTGGAGCCCTTTCCCCTCAGTGTCTCTGAGTTTGACCTAAGCTTCCAGTTGTACAGCCCAAATATGTATACTCAGAAAAGCTTTTGGTTAAACACTGTTGTGATTATTTTGTTTGGTCTAATGGGATACTTGGGATTATGAAGGCTTTTTAAGGAGTGTGAACTATTGTAGATAGTYATTGCTTAAACAGTATAGAGCATTACCAAATTGTGTTTGTAATGTAAGATTATATATACATATATATGTGTGTGTATATATATGTACACACATATATATACACAAAAGAAATTGCTGAAACCTACTTTATGAGAACCTATTGTTCTTAAATAGTCAGTTTTACAATGTTATTCACAAAATGGGTCAGCACCCCTTCCTTCCAGAAGAAGGCATTAGCCATCTCAGCCAATAAGGCAGGTATTGTTTCCCAGTAGCTTCCTACAGTGAACAAATAATAATTTTGCAACATTTTGTATTTGAGAAAGAATCAATATCAAAGCTCATTAAGTTGTTATTTAATACAAATTTTAACAAACACTTTTTGATTGCCCCTCATAGGTTTTTTCAGTGACCTTTTCACATTTCTCTCTTGTTAGCTTGGGTATGGTTTGAGGATTTTCTAAGAGGTGAACATTGTTCACCATCATGTTTACAGGCAGGCTGTTGAAGCTTTTGATATTTTGAATTCAAATTACAGAAAGATATCATTTAAGTGAAGTAATAATTGTGGGCCTTGACACTGTGTGCCTGGTGGGAGTTGCATCCAATCTGCTATTGAATAGCTGGGTGCCATCTCATTCTCTGACATCTGAGCTGAAAATGCACTGCTGTTAGACAGACCGATTTCTTCTACTTGAATGATGAACTATATAACTGATGCTAAATACAAGGATAATTTTGGGCTGTAGAAGCAAGAAGAGAGAGCCATAGGAGTGTATAGTTAATTACAAAAACAAATTAACTGACCATTTCTGGCCTACATATCTTGTGGACCTGAATTAGTTCTTTTTCACTGATCAAAATAATCATGTAGCAGTTATGCATATATTCAAACGCAAGTCATTTACTGTCTCACTAAAAAGAGAGAGCATCCAAGATCCCATGATACTTTGAATGCTAATCCTTTTCTTTAAAGTAAATGAAACAGTCTCTTTACTGTCAGTTGCAGTCCTTTAGGACAAATAATCTATGTACTTTGTGCAGAAAAGCAATCAAAAATGCCTGCATGATGAAATGATCTTCTTTGAAAGAGTACTTCTGGAATACTAGTGCAAAAACTCTTCTGAGACAAAATTGGCAAAGCAATTCCTTTTCAACTAAAGGATACCATTTCCCAAAGTGCATCCACATTCTGATTGAGATCAGAAGGTGTATGTGATTGTATAAAGTCAGACTCATAAGTTATTAAAAGAAAAGCATAAATAGTAACCTTTTTTCCTAGAAATACTGAAAATGCTTAATTAGGATTGAAGTTATCTCTGGGGTGATAGTACCTTTATATATATCCTAAATGACATTTGTTACCAGAACCTCATGTGTCTTAATGCAAGAAAAACTGGGGAGAAACCTAAGCTGTGAGTGCTGCAAAGGAAGCTCAGTAATGAAGCCTGTCAATGAGKCTCTAATCATTACTTTCATGGCAATTATGCAGTGTACTGAGCAGGACTTCCACTCCTAGAGAAAGGTGGACAATGAATACCAAATTTTGACCTGCCTCTTAAGACATTCTAAACGAGAATAATTTAATTGGGATCACATAATTACTCAAAAGGCAATCTCAAGTGCATTATCAACCTCCTGTGTCAGCCCTGCATACCTTGTTATGCTGTAAAAGTTTGTCAAAAAATTGTCACAGGAGACTGAATCTTACAGAGAATAATAACCCTACTGCTGCTTCTTCAAGCCTCAAACCTGAGTTCTGAAATAATGAGAGGACTCTGCTGCCGGGAAAAAACTTTTTCATTTGTTTGGGATATTTTTTTAAACTAGACCACCCAGTTATATCTGTCATAGCACGGGTAGGGATTTAAAAAAAAAAAAAAAAATTAAACAGTGGAACCTTCATGGGTTTTGTTCACTGACTTATTATGCACTACTTGCAGAGGTGTCTAACAGTCCCTTGCTTGCTGAGTTATATATATTCCCCATGATCCTTTTCCATCTTTGTAGAAAAGAAAGAACATAGAAATAATACTTTTTAGGATGACATCTCATCTGTTTTTTACAGCAAATTTACAAGTAGAATTTATTCTGATTTTCTTTTCCATTTCATTTTAATCCACAATGAAGTTCAGTAGTATACTGCTGCAATATATGTCTTGTTACTGTTTGTATCATTTGTTAGCAAAGAGAAAAGGCGGCAAATGAGCATTACCGACCACACTACTTACTTACTTTGTTATTCATGCCCACTCCCAAAGCTTTTGAATTTTACCAAAATGAAGGAATCTGAAGGAACAGCTGAGATAAATAATTTTCAGACAAAGTCTTCCAACAAACCTGGCTTTTATATGTCAAAAAGTAAGATGAGGCTAATATTAAGATAAGGCTAATGAAAGTCTTCTGCCACTGCCGTTGATATTTGGATTTGGAGCTTAATGATCCACCAGGGCATTGTCATTGCCACTCTGTCCTCAAAAGCAGATATTAGACTATCTTTCCTGCATTTCTTTTTACTTGGTCATCATTCACTTCTCCAGGGATTACTGTAGCACTACCTGAACCACTCCCTGCCCCTTTTCCAGGGGCCATAGGTAACCATGTTTTGTCTCTACAGATACTGTAAATTCTAACACTGCTCCCAGTTAGAAGTCATTGTGCACTCTTTAATTTTACCTGCAGGTTCATTGCTTTACATTCATTTGCCAGAGCATGCAAAGTTCTGTATCATGCATGGTATGGGATTTGGAAAGGAGAAGCATCACCTTTCGTGTTACCTAATTTTCTGTGTGATGCTTTTGAAATCAGCCAAAAAAGAGACAAGCTATTGCTGACAGCAGGCTTGGCTTGCACAAAGGAGATCAGTCTATAACCAGATCAGTCACTGCTGCAAGTGCACCCAACAGCTCTCATATCTTTCTACTYGAAGTGCTTCCATTTGGAACTGCTATGCACAGATTTTCTTCCTCTACACTTCTATCAGTAATGGTAATTTGATGTCAGATTTTAAGGACAACTAAATAAGCATAGGGCAATTTGAAAATGACTGAATCACTGTATTTCTAAAAATATTTCAGACAGAACACGTTAAGTATTCAGGAATAGTTACAGGTCAGATTTAATGTGGTGACTGGGTATAGCTTTATGAGCCATAACTGAGAGTGGACCCATATTAACAAGACTAGTTCAGCACACTATATGCTAAGAGATGAGTGAAATGCATTAGTGGTACACAGTGCTCCATGTACAACACAGCTGAATCTATCCTTGCTACACACCAAGAGAAATATCTCAGTGTATTTTTGTGACTTGATGTGATGGAGAAAATTTGGCAGAAGTTAGGGGCAGAAGTGTTGGAGTATAAATAACATATGAGTCATGATGGCATTGTTGATATGGTAAGAAGCAATTAGGGCCTCCCAGATGCAGATGGGCTTAGCATGCTTTGGAAAGAACAGTGGCTTCATCCTGTTTTGATTTTTTGGGGGAGGGAGGGGAGGGGAAAATTAGTAGGTAGCACGTGTCTCTCGTATGGACACACTACAGAAAGAACCAGAAAAGGCCACTGTAGATAGGACATGGTATCAATGTATATTTTTTTTCACTCTTCTGAGCACATAGGGTTAATTCATCCCATGACCTAGAATTGATTACTATGTAAATTATGTGATCAGAGGAAATTAAACAACTTACATTACAATTAAAATAAACCCAAACTGGTGGACACTATTACTGGTAATTTTTTCCCGGCCAATGCATGAGGAAAATAATTATTTAACATTTCATAACATCTGTCGATATCTCACCAACGCATATGATGATTCTTTTTAATAAATCTCACTGATGTGACACTGATGCAGGCAATCCCCTCTTTACTCAAGCATCAGTAAAAGCTTGGGGTTGTTAATATATAAATAGGGATGTACAAAATCCTTCAATTTTCTGACAATTAAAACCTACTATTTTTGGATCATATGAAGTATAAAACAAGATAGCTGCATGAAAATTAGACCATTTTAATAAATACTGTTTACATTTCTTAAAATAAGATTTGAAGAAACTGCAAAACAACAAAACAAATTAAACTGYCTCTTAAAATATGTTTTAACATTTTGACTTTATTAATACATACATTTTTAATCTAAGCAGTTTTTCACTGCAAAATGAATTAACAAAATATTTCATGATTACAGAAGTTTGGTCCGTATCTATTCAAAAGCTTCTACAATTACCAAATCAAATACGTCAACAGAAAACTTAAATAAAAGGCAGCCACCTCTCATCCTCATCTTGCATCAAACACAGACTAATTAAAATCTGTATTACAGTAAGTTAGACTTCATTCCATGCAATGGTCAGAAAAATGGAAATATTTTTCTTTGTTCTTTATTGCTTTGTCTTCCATACTGGATTGTATTGTGCATTCATTAAACATATGATAATCAACTGTATTAAAACAAGCATATGAAAAGACTCTTTTGGGTTTTGTCTTCAAAAGAGCTTTCTATTTTAACAGGTATAAAATTCAGTCCTCAATTGTTTTTATGGTGTAATGTTAATAGCAGTAATTATATACTCCTTTATCAACATTTTCTTAATTGTCACCCACAGTTATTTACATGTGAATACAGAAACAGCATTTTACTTACTGCTAGGCAGCTGAGCAGTGTCACTCACATAATTTATAACATGACTAATTAAAATGAATGAGTTTGCTATAATGTTCTTTGTAGTGTTACTGCATGAAAGTTATTAAAATATTCAATGAAGAACAATAAATTCCTTATTCAAAGTAATAATAAGCATGTATATTTAATTTAATGTTAACCTGCTTTCTGACAAACTGAAAGTAGATTGAAAACTCTTTAATGGCAACATAATGTTTTTGTATATCTTCTTAAGGTTTTCAGATAGTTCTCTAGATGTAGACTACATCTGGAGGAGTGTCTTGAATATACCAACCCAACTTCACCCTCCTGGTGATGGCGTCTTTCCCTAGATCCAAAGGTTTAAAAGAACCTTTTCTGTAGTCCAACTTACCGTGTTTCTTCTTTTTCTCTTAGTTGCTAGGGGAAAACAAGGATATTATTGATATGAATTTCAACAGCCTGTAGCTGTCATTGTTTTTAATATCTGTTTGCTTAATGTCATTTTCACAAAGTGCTATGGGTTATTTTCTCCTAACTACATAAATGGCTCTTGTCACCACTTTGCATCCGTCACTACAGAGAATGCATTGCTCTCCTTTATCATAGTCAGGAAAGGGCAATGACAGCATTCAGTGTTCAACAAAGTTACCAAGTCTTCCATCATAACCAAATATTATAAATACTCTAAATATATGCTCCTAGTGTGTGATCATTTTGCTAGCACAAAGCATCAAACTAATTAACAATAGCATGCATGCAAATGATGTTGTTCATGTTAAAGAACTTTTCATAATGCCCCTATGATTAGTAAAGCAATTACAATTGTTGTTGCATGTCATTATTAATCATTTTAATAACTTCTGTATACTAAATTTAGTTCATTTTTAAAGTCTTAAATCAAAATATTCCTTTGCATTATATTCATCAAGACTTCATATTGTTTCTTGGTTTTTCTTTTGAATTTGTATATTTTTGTTGAATAACTCCATCCACTTAATAAAAAAAGTTATCCATTATTTCCCACACTTTAAACCAAACGTCTACAAGAGTACTATCTTAGTATGAAAAAGTGGCTAAAGAACAGGTGTATCTTTATGATTCATTTATTCTGGCTGTGGAGATCATTTGCATTATGAATTTCTATCCAGTGATATTTTATGAGACAGAAAGAGAGACAGTTCTGAGCTTGAACAAGAAGAAATGAAAATGCTTTGTATATGCCTATGCCCTCATGTACTCACAGCGTCATGCACAGGTAGCAGTGTAATGAATTCAAACCATTGTTTACTGCTCACTGACCCCAGGGATAAAAGTTTGGGTCTATGGCTATGGAGGCAAGTACACCCCAGTGCTGCACCTGTAAGGCTACTTTTTGCAGGACAAAATGCATTTTYCCAGAGTTGTGTAGAAAGATATCAGGTGAGAGGTACCAGCAGCCAGCCTTTCATCTAACTGCAGAATCCACTCTGTGCTCTGTGTATTAATGAGGCTGTATGCATAATATACTGATACCTTTAATCTAGCAGTTTATAAAAGGTAAAATAAATGCTATTTTCAGAATGGTGCTGGCATAACGCTGCTTCCTGCTTTTTCTCATATCCTTCTTTCACGTGATCTACAGATGCTTCTCAAGGTGAGAAGGAAAAGCTGAAGGTGTTGCACTGAAAGATGCTCTGTGTGGGCAGAGGGTAAATCCTTTTATGGTTTGCTTTGAAAAGGCAGAATTAGTCTTAAGTTTTACAGCTAATTAAGAGACAACTTTTATCTGCAGTGTTTACCACAGCACAAGCACATAGCCATCAAACTCAGGCCCTGGTCTGGAAAACACATTCCTATCAGGCTTGAAGACTTGTTAACTCCTTCTCTCTTTTGGGGAGAAGTTGATCTGCTGGAGGGCAGGGCTGGGAGGTGGCACTTGACAGGCTGGGGAAATGAGCAGGAGACAACCTCAGGAAGTTCAACAAAGCRAAATGCAAAACCTTGCAGCTGGAATGGAATAAAGGCATGGAGCAGCACAAGGTGTGGGCCGATTTCTCAGAAACCACTCTGCGGGAAAGATCCAGGGAGCCCAGATGTTCATCAAGTTTAACGTGAGCCAGCAGTGAGCCCTGCGGCAAAGGCGGCCTCAGCACTCTGGGCTGTATTGGCAGTGGTGGAGCCAGCATGTCCGTGGAAGTGATCCTTCCCCTCCATTGGGCATATGTGAGTCTGCATCTGTAGTAGTATGTGTCTGCTAAAGATAAAAGGGAGAAGGGGAGTGCCCTGGGGTTCCAGGTAGGACTTCCCAAAGTGGCTTATGTTCTGCATGCCATGGAATGAGAGAGGCTGTGTCCCACTCTATTTCATTTCTCCATCACCGTGATGGCCAATTCACAATCATAGAATCATAGAATCATTAAGGTTGGAAAAGACCTCTAAGATCATCATGTCCAACCATCAACCCAGCACCCATGCCCACTAAAACATGTCCCGAAGCGCCACATCCATACGTTTTTTGAACGCCTCCAGGGATGGTGACTCCACCACTTCCCTGGGCARCCTGTTCCAATGCCTGACTACCCTTTCAGTGAAGAAATTTTTCCTAATGTCCAATCTAAACCTCCCCTGGTGCAACTTGAGGCCATTTCTTCTCGTCCTATCACTTGTTACTTGGGAGAAGAGACCAACACCCGCCTCTCTACAGCCTCCTTTCAGGTAGTTGTAGAGAGCAATAAGGTCTCCCCTCAGCCTCCTCTCCAGGCTAAACAACCCCAGCTCCCCTGCTCCTCATAAGACCTGTTCTCCAGACCCTTCACCAGCCTCCTTGCCSTTCTCTGGACACGCTCCAGCACCTCAATGTCCTTCTTGTAGTGAGGGGCCCAAAACTGAACATTCGAGGTGCGGCCTCACCAGTGCCGAGTACAGGGGCACGATCACCTCCCTCCACCTACTGGCCACAATGGTACAGCTCATCTGGTATGAAGACAGACTTTTGTCGTGATCTCCTTGTAGCTGGCTTAGTCCACCAAGTCCTACTCAGGATGTACCTCTAGAGGGCTTCTACAACCATTGCTGTTTCGTTCTCTTAATTTCTGTCAAGAAGGGAGGCAAACCAGCTCTACACAAAATAGCACAAACCCAAACCAAATGCTGAAAGAGTATTTATCTCCATTTTAACTAAACATTAGGAGCTACCTTGAATTCTCACTGAAGAAACAGTATATATGCATGACTATGCATATGTATAGGGCTGCCCAGATTCTACCCTGGTCTCCAAGAACCATGTACAAGTTCTTTATCCTTTTCTCCTATTGGGATGTTCCTTTCTTTGCCTTCCAAATTAATATGGCTGACTGCTTTTCCCAAAAGCTTCTGCAAAACGTTGTATATCTCAGAGATTAGGGCAATATATTGCTCTCCTTTATCCAATGTCCTTAAAGCCAATTGGTTTTCATTAAAAAATGTCACTATACATCTCAGAGCAGTGGAAAAATGAGCAGTAGAAATGTTCAGCTGCAAGATACTTCTTTCTTTGCTGACTGTGTTATAAATTCCGATCACTCACCATAGTTCCCAGCACATTTTTACATTGAACCAAGATGGATATTTTGGATATTGAATCTTGATCTTCTTGTTTTCCTTCCCCCAAAGATGACAACTTATACAGACTATGATATATATGTAGCTCTTTTCCAGCTTGTTCTTTAGCTCAGATAACATGATATACTTTTGAAAAGGAACACCACTCAAGAAACAGGAAAAGAAACTAAAAGAAAGCAGCTACATGACACTGTGTTCAAATGCAATAGTATTTCGTCCTACCCCTTTACATGATTTTTCAAATCAGCAGAATCTTCAATTAATTTTCACTTACAGGGAGGTAATATTTGGACATTTTTTCCCTGCATTGCTTATTGTAAGAAAATAACATAATTAAGATTTCTCCCAAACTGCAGTTTTAAAGGCTGCAATAATTGAGCTTTATAAGTTCTATTTTAATACCGCTACAGGCAAACTACTACAGGATTTTTTGAAAGCTGCCAAAAAAACCCTTATTTTTTTCTTTTCAATTGTCTCAACTTAAGCTAGAGTTGTCCAAAATTGAGCAGTCTCAATTCTATTTTGTGTCAAATTTTAAGGTGTTGATGTTTTTGGTTTTGTTTTTGTCTTTCTTTTGAAATTGCTTGTTGGAAGGTAAACAAAATTCTGACCCCTGAACATTTTCAAAGAACAGAATTATGCTGGCTGAGCATTTTGCGTGAGAATGTGGGTACATTTATGCCTGTACCTTGAATTCTCTCTCTCTCTCTGTCTCTCTTCACACACTTCTTATTAAAAAAGTTAATCTTTGTCTAAACTGACACATCCCTGGGCAGCTTTTCAGCTTTGTAAAAAACAACACTTTGATGAAATTTCACTTGCCAAAAATATTTGACTAACTCTGCTTTAAAGCAACTTGTTCTACTTTTGCCAATGATCTGCTCTGTGTAAGCCTCCCCAGGATCCATCTGAATAACCCATGACAGATTAAAGCCTACAGAAGTGTGAAAGGTATTTTGGGTGTGGTGGAGAGGCAGGAGAAGGTAAGGGGTGGGAGGACATGGAGACGGCGGGGTGCCTTCTCCTGCCTGCGCAGGCAGCCTGGCCCCGCGTGTCTCTGCTGCCAGTGTCTCGCGGTGACGCGTGAGCTCTGCTTGCTGAGGAGCTCCACTTGAGAACAAGACTGCCTGACTCCAAGCATGAGATGAAAGTAGTCGTGTGTAGCATGACTCTCTTCCTTTAACAGGAAGGTCGGGCATACTAACATTTGTTTACAAGGAAAAAGTTTTAGAATTTTACTGCTACTGGCTGATCCGAACGCTTTCACTGGGGAACCCACGCCTAAGGAGTTTCTGAGTTCAGACCAAATGTTTCTGTTTCAGCTAGAAATGTTTCAATTTTTCCATCCATCTTCCATCACATCTTCCACTTTCTGAATTGCTTAGAGAGGAAAAAATGAGCTTTTACAGTGTCAATTATTTCCAGAGTCAAAGGTCTTGGTGTAGCAATAAGAACTGGACGTTTACAACAATTTCTTACATTTTTCAATAAGGAGAAAGGAGGCACGCTGCCATTTCTAGAAATGTCTTGCCAGTGTAGTTTTTCTTCGCTCCAATCTGTCACCAACCGAGCTTCATAACCAAAACTAAACCCTTCAGATTACCTATTCTTTTTCACTGTCTCAGACTTTACGCACAAAAAACTGCTGCAAAACATTTACCCTTCACAGGATGTCATTACTCCTTCCCAGATTGGTTCCTATCACAAAATCAACAAAAATGCAAGTGCTACAATTCAAACTTTTCAGATGGTGGTAAAATACCACTGGAAAAATGAAAGTGTAAAAGATGTCAGCCATCTGTTGTTTAAACCAACCAAAATGTATTTATTGTAATTCTTTCATAAGAACTGTGCCTTTAGAAGCAAACACATGTACATTTGTTGGCAGCAGGTGGCCTTCTTTAATTGTAATAGGATGAGGAAACATTTCTCTTTCCTCTCCCTGATGATACAGTGTTTGGAAAAATAATCATTTTTATCAACAAAACCAGAAATATTTTAAATGAAGAATCCAGCCAACAAACACATTATACTTCCTTGCATAGCTGACAAGATGTTCTAATATTATAAATCAGTCAGATGTTGGGTTATAAACAGAAGTCTGTAACACATTCTTTCTTACTGACTCACTAAATTTCATCAAACATGATGTTGTCAGCAATTAGAGGAGAAAGATGGCAGAAAAATGAGAATCAAATGTGAAAAAGGCCTGAAAGAGAGGTTAAGAAATGCAGTTATTTTTATTGAATTTCAGGCCTTCAAAGACCTTTATGTGCATGTCAGTTCCAGTTTGGAAAAAAAAAAAAGGTTTTAAATAATCTGATATTAAGTGATTTATTTATTAAGGTATTATCAACACTTCCAAAGCAAGTTCAGCAGCAAAATGATAGAAATATTTTTCAAGCATGGATTTGACTGATGTCAACTATTAGTAGCATAATAACATATTTAAGTATGTTTTCAGTCCAAAAAAGAATTTAAGTAGAGATTCAAGAAGCTGTTGTTCTTTGGAAACTTATCTAAGTACATCACAAGGATTTTATGATACTTCTAAACTCAGAAAATTCAGGAGTTCTAATCGTACTGAAAATGAAACCAATGTATTAAAATATGGGAAAGCAGGACATATAGAAATATGTCATAGATAAAACCATAGTATTCTTCTGAAATAGCATTACAAAAAAACATCAGATTGATTAGTGTGTTATAGCATTTGTGGTACGCAATTACACTAAATTTATTCTTTAAATTATTATTTTTCCCTTTTTTTGATATCACCATAGGAAATTGAGAATTTTTTTTCTCTGTCATTGTCCTTTTTTTTCTCTGGACAAGGATACATTTTACTTACATGAAAGTGTGAAAAACTGTGCATAATTTTGTTATTAAAAGCATTTGGAAACAAGACAAATTCTGCCCCTGGAAGCTGCATTTCTTACAGTAATAATTTTAAAATTAATTTGAGCTTGTATTATGAAATTCTGGCTCCAATGAAGGGAGAAGAATATTGGTATTGATGTAAATTGAACCAGGATGTCATCCGTAAAGTAATTTCCTTCTTAACAGGAAAGCTGATTTAAATACAGAACTTATCACAAGCCCAGTTGAGGAACTAGAATAAAGAGCTGTGGCAAAGAAAAAGAAATCTGAGTTATGATGTTTTTAGCACCATGAAGCGTCCCTTCCTTAATGGGAGGGAGACAGGATGCTTTCCAAAGTCGTAACAATAAAAACGTTATACCACACCACAGTAATGTGTGCACTGTATATGCTGTCAAAATATTTTTAAAAACTTTGATTACAATCTTAGTACCTACMAGTCCCTTGTAATTAGAAAAGTTAGGCGCTGCCATCACTGTAATTCTCTTTACATGACTGAAATAAATTTGAACTGGTGATTTTGAAATACAGAATAGGTTTAGCTAGAATCTTTCTGGGTGTGAAAGCAAGTAGGACTCTGGCAACCAAGAGCTTCTGTTTCTTCTTGCCATAAACCTACCATTACAATTACAACTTGTGGCCTCTGTGTCTGCGGGCACTGGTTTTCATCCATGGCTTGGTCTTTCCTTTAGAGCATTTTATTACTGTGATCTTTTGTGGAAGGAGCAGTGAAGCAGCGTGGCAGCAGCAGCCTGGTGCTTTTCTGTCTGTGGCGGGGAGATGGACTCCCTCCTCCTCCAAGAAAGGGAGTAAAGATAAACCCGAGAAAAATCAGAAGCTACTTAAGATGCTAGAATGAGTCTCAGTGAAAGCAGACTGATGAATAGCATATGTGCGAGACAGCAAACTGTTGCTGGCTGTCCTTCTTCATGATACAGATTCCCAGGGGTTACTGCCATGGTAATGCCCATGAGCGGTAACAACACTGAGAACAGTAAATACAGGAAATACATCTGAATCTGTGCTGAATGTCAGGGTCACTCCTGTACCTGCCTGGACAGATGAATTGTAGTAAGTTGATGGTGATGTCTTTTTTATATTGGAATACCCTTAAATTGAGATAATTTCCAAAATAATTCATATATTTAAAATTAGTTGCATCTAAAGACTGTGTAAAATACTGCAATTACTTTCTTACATTTAAATTGTGCTCTCAACATTTCTTTTAATATTTCATAGATGTCACTAAGTACCTCTTCCCTTTAATCTACTGCTTGGTTCGTCTTTAGTGATTTGATATGATTGGGTGCATCAATCCTATATGTAAAACCATACTTTCACCCGCACCATAACATAAAAAGCTAAAGCATATACTTTTTTTTTCCCTAAGCATTAATCCTGGGTCTTGTGTTTTGCAAAAGCCTAGTACACAAAGTGGATAAAATGTAAATATCCTGAAACAGAAAGAAACAGAATGGCATTGTCCTCATTTTCCATAAACTGGATACTCTAGTTCAGGCCCATGGAGGAGATATACTAATTGCATAGACCATATCAGTGACAGGGAGCAATACTGTGTGAGGAACAACACKGATTCCTCAACAATTTGTAACTCATTTATATAAGTTTAGCACTAYGTGTTCTAGGTTACCTTACACATCAGTATATCTCCAAGTTTCATATTTGGACACAACTCTCCCCCTTCCAAAATGAAAATCCATGCCACATCCTTTCCCTATCTTGAGCTTAGAAAAATAAGAATGAAGGCACAATGTAAAATTTTAGAATTTTTTTAAATGTATAATCTAAACTATAAATTAATTACACAATTTTTTACTTAAATTGAGTGAAAAAAAGCAAATGTATTTGAAGTGTCAGAAAGTATGATATTTTGAGCCTCCTCCCTCATTTAATAAAACCTTTTCTACACTGATGTTAAGATGTTCTTTTTGTATATAATTTCAAGTTCCCTTTCAAGTTAATGCCATATTCCAGGGCTTGAGCTAACATTTACAATAGGTAGCAGCTATGATGATTGSTGTTAATTTTTTGGAATAGTTCCAGTCTTCCTGGTTCTTTGTGGAGCTACCTTTTCCAAGAACTTTATGAGGGTTTTGCATTAAAAAAACAGACCATTGATTATCATGGAAATGAACCCACAATCTTTTATTATATTTAAATAAAATATCCATGCATYGTTCAGGCAATGTTCAGTTGGGGAAAAAGTTAAACTAAAAATTAAGCTATTATCATGTTTTTGACTACATTTTACTTAGTTGGATGAAATTAAGATCATAGTTGTTACCAGAATATTAAAAAATTCTTTATGAAGCTATCAGATGGCAAAGTTTCTTCCTAAAGAATTGGTGAAAACATTATATCACAAAATATTTCCATTAGACAAAAAGTTTTAAGTATTGTTTAATCCAGTAAAGTGATGTTTGAAGTCTTTCAAGAATCAAACCAGAAATTATTCAATCTAACTTCTTCAAGAATAAAGATTCTGCATGATGTGCAAAGATAGTCCTAAAATTCTGACAGTGAACTTACTACATGCAAAAAATCAAAACCAATAATCCTTATTTTCCTTACWAGGTAACAATTTCTTCAGTTTGGAGGGAACACTCTTGAGTACAAATCTCACTAGTATCCTTCACAGTTTTAGAAGTACTATTGTTCAAAAATATATCATTAAATAACTTCCTCTGCCAAATAATCAACAGAGACCAGAGGGATCAGGGACAGATAGTGGTATTAGTGAGGGTGATGGAGCTATTGGATAAACTTTTCTTTGGTTACCTCCATGCACATTATTACTGCACACAAGTTATATATATAAACAATATAATGTAATATATTAATACAATATAAAATATAGTACAAGCAAAGAATATAAACTGATAAAGCAAGAATTATTTGAAAACTGGACTACAAAGCAAATTTTATATTATATATGCAATTTTTATTTGTATGTGTRTATATATTTTGTGTGGTGTCTTTTGTCTGAAAACCATGTGAAAAGCTAAAACCGACTTGTTTTTAGTTTAAAAGTGGGTAGATAGGTATGAAGAAGAAAGTAAGCTTTTATGTTGGTGTTGCTATAAATTTCTTACACAGTTAAGGAGTTAATTTATTCAGTCAATTTGTTATACAGCTAAGGAGTTAATTTCATGAACGTCTGCACTAAGACTTGGCAATGATCAGATTAGTACTCATTATCAAACAAAAATGTATTCTGGAACAAAAGTATTGTCTGGAATCTTTCCCCCATRTATCATTGTCTTTATGATGTTTGTATCATTAGCAAAAAGAACCTAAAATGGATAAARCATTTTGATTAAGCTCTTCCATTCATAGAAACATTCTTCTGATTCAGCATAGCTTGAGAAGCTTCCAATTTCTTATCTGTGACGTAGTTAAACCATATATGCAGCCCAACAAGGTCTACATAAATACTTATTTTTCATAATAGCGAGATCATATTCATGAATTGAAGAAGTAAGACTTTTTTTTTTTTTTTTTTTTTGTAGCAAAGAACATCTAGCAAAGAGCAGCAACATTTTCTGGTTTACAACCTACTTTGGGATTTTTTCTTTTAGACATGTAAAACTTCCTACATTGCACATGGCACATTACTTGTGTTTATAGGTTAGCAGAATTTAAGCCTTCCTATCTCTCCACTTATCATCAAATAGGGTACTCCCGAATGTGAAACCCACCACATTAAATTATATTAATATTTGAAAGAAAATGCTATTAAAAGCATGCCTATGGTTCGATATACTGTCAAATGAACAAAAGTATAGTCACACAAGCTCTGGTGCTTATTTGATTCTGCTTTGTTTCCATGGTAACTATAAATAGCTAATTGTGGTACTCTCACAAATGTTTTTTCCTTTTTCTTTGCTGACAACAGATGCTGGTTGTTTTATGGAGGGCAAGATTCTGTGCAGGAAATGTGAACAATTGCTTTATGTTGTTCAGAAGACAGCTAAGCTAATCGTTAGGATAAATAGCATTTTGTTGACCGGAGACGTCCAGTGGCTTTCCACAAGAATAGATTTTATTATCCACCTTGATTAATATTTTAATTTTTGCTGTGGAAGTTGGAATGATTCCCACATGAATGGTCTTTGCTGATGATATATAAAACAGGAGAGAGAATGAATATCAGTGGTAACATTACTACAAAGAAATAATAAAATTTATATTGAGATTTAGTATTTATATGGAGATTAGAAATTTAGCCTAAAAATATCAACTTGAAAAAAATGTGAACAAATACACTTCCAGCAAAATAACACATTATCAGCTAAAGACATGAAGCAAAATCTAGCAAAATTCTAAAATTTATTCCAGAGACCGTAATGATGGAGAGCGGGTGAAGTCAATCTACCATGCAATACAGGTGCTCAGAACGCTAACAAAACTTTATTCTGAGCCTGACAGGCATTGTATGTATCTCAGCATGGAGCCGTGCAGAACTTGCATTCAGTCTAGGATACTGCTCTGGGACAACAAATGATGAGCATCCTGTGGTGTTTTGATAAGTAATCCTTAGAAATAGCAGCAAATATTTGTACTTGGAATTCATTGAGGGGTTTTGAATGTTTCTTAACAGAAATGCTTTGTTTTCTATTACTAAAAATAGGACCCAAGATCAAGATATCTAATTACAACATTGCTTATAATTATGATTTATTTCATTGACTGCAATTGATATTTGCAAAATAGGCCCCACAGGGGGTACCTTAAAACTCTACAGGGTTGCAAATCTCATATTTGTCTATGAAAAGGGTTACCTGTTAGGACCATGCAGAACTTCAAGTTGACAAGTGTAATTTCACAAAGTTACAGGGGAGCTGGAAGGCTGTACAGACCCTGGGAATTCATCCAGATTTGGCTCTGGTCTGCAAAGCCTGTGAGCCTTTGCAACTAAGATTCTGTTTGCAACTCTGTGAGGAGTTCAGGGCTTTACATATGGGCTTTTTTTATATGCAAAAGCAACTGAAATTTGTCAATCGTGTTTGAGGTTTAGGATCTGTTATAGTCTGGCTTTCACAGAAGATCTCAAGATGCACAAGCAGAACACTGATGAAAAAAATCAAACAAACAAAAACTGAACACACTGCTTCCAGCAAGTGAGGAATTCAGTTTCACACAGCTCTACAAACTGTTGACAAAGTAGCTAATAATTTTTCTAAATATTTGCCAAAAGTCATGGGGAAGGAAAGGAAAATGTCCCCAATTTTGTGGCATTGAAGCAATTTCTAGTAATTTCTTTAGAAGCAGAACAGAAAAAACATAGCTCATCTGCCAAATGTCACTGGTCCCTAGACTGGCAGCAGTTTCTCTCACCTGTGTGGAAATAAGACGTTATCTCAGAATATCAAAATGTCAGCAATTATACTGAAGAAATATGAGCTGCTGAACAACCATACTATTGCTTTCTAAGGACCAGTCTGGATACATGGAGGATGGGGCAGGACAAGCCTTGGCTTTTCTAACCCATAGGTTCTCCTTGGATGTCTACAATAAGAGGGAAAGCRGGAATAGGAGAGGAATAATGTTCATTCCTGGTGGCTCTTGTATTGAAGTTTGTGTGGGTGCGTGTCCATAAGGAATCTGAAGAAAGATAAGGGATATGGCTCTCTTTCCAAGTTCTTGACAAACTTAGTTAAAGTCCCACAGAGGGAGAATTTGTAGGCTACAGATCAGTAACAGGAACTAACTACTGCCTTTTGTCCATCCCTCAAAGACACAGTGCAGCAGAGTGAGAAGGAATTAGGGAGAAGTATGATACAAAGGAGAATATGTTCCCTAGATTCTCATTCACAAGAAGGAAACCCCGAAATGATGCTGAGGAGAGGATCAGTCTAGCCCTCAGGAAAATGGACAACCATTGCAGTAGAAGCCAAGATCAATGTTTCTTTATCTCTAGAACTAAGAACTATAAAATCATGTTTAAAACTGTTTGCATTGGAACAAAACCAATTCAGCCACAGGTTCAAACTTCAATTTATATTTAAGAAGTTGTCTTGTAGCATAAATCATCAAAATTCTGTGAAGACAGAAACTCTGCTCTAACTAACCCTGCCGTGAGTAACCACTATAACTAGTATCTCTTTGCTTCTTGAGGACCAAACCATGGGTGGTAAAAACATTATAAGAGAAAATCTGAAAATATCTGCTTTCCTTTTGCCTTGCTTTCTCACTTGGAGGAGGAGTAAAGCTTTCCTTTCAGTTTGAGTATAAGTGGAAAATTTCTAGATACAGAGAAGATATTTAAAATCATAAACTGATTTCTTGGACTGGCATTTGTAGTTTAAAACTTCTGTTCATTAAAACTATTTAGGATATACTTCAAAGTCTAGCTTAGTAAGCGTAGAGTGCTTTATACGTTTAATGGATAAGAGCTTGAGCTAAACCCCCTGATTTTAGCTTTAACATTACCCAAGTGGAAACTATTTCTAGTAAGCAATGATTTATAACCACTTGATTTTTTTCTTATAATTAATAAAAATACTATTTATATCTAGGACTATATTATTGCCTATTCAGCTAATGAATGGTTTTATTCCTGCGATAATACATGCATAAGAGCAGATGGCTTTTTCCAYGTGTGACAGTTTTATATATATATACAATCATTTCTTAATATAGTTCTGTCTGAAAGTTATTTAGAACTATAGCTTAATAAGATCTCTACCTAAAACGGAGGAATTTCAAAAGCACCTTTACTCATTCCAGTAGAGCAGCTGGAGACCACAGGGCACAAGCATCTGAACCTGAGGTCACAAAGTGATTTTGTGGCTCTGAAGCCAAACACAGACTTTGTTTTTATAAAGGTGAGAGTAACATATAGATGTAAGGTGGTTAGTGCTATCCATGATATTAACGAGAACTTATTGAAATTCTTTGCACAGCTCTCATTTCAAGGGTGTAAACGGGATGTCAGCATTTTGGAAATTATTTAGAAAAGAACTCAAAGAATAATATAAGGCTGAAAAACCTGTCTCAACTGTAAAACACTAAAAAATGTTAATCTATTTAACTAAACAAAAAGAAGGTTAAGAGGTGAATTTTTTGTAGTCTGCAGCTGCCCACGTGAGGAATGTTTTCTGGTAGTAGAAGGCTCTTTAATCTTACAGATGAAGGGAGAATGAGACTCAGTGGCTGGAATTAGAAACTTAATAAATTCAGAGTCGAAATGAGGTAGACTTCTTCAGCAGTAAAATGTAATTAAACTGTGTAACAATTTGCTGAGGGTTGTGGTGCACTTTCCATCATTTAAAGTCTTTAAATTAAGATTAGCTGTCTTTTTAAAAGATACACTTAAACTCCACCAGAATTGTGGGCTCAGTGAAGGAATTAGTGGTTGAAGCTTTCGGCGCTGTTTTGCTGGAAATCAAATTTGGATAATCATAATGGTTCCCTCTGGATAAAAAACTGTGAAACTTCTGAGGTTTATATTCTGTTGTCCTTTCTCATACTGAACATTATCTTCCTTTGCAATTAATCTCTTTTGAAGCCATTGGCACTGTATATCCAACATGTGTAACAGATTCTGGCTCTCAGGAATACTGCTTTGCAACCTCATTCTGTTTTAGCACTAGTAAGGAAAATAAAAATTTGTAAGACATATAGTCCTCACATGTATTATGATTGTGACAGAAATCATTGTATTGTCCTAAGTGTTAGTTCATTATTTGTCTGCATACATTACACTCTGGCACACCTTTGTGCAGGGTAATGTTTGACCACTGCTCACTGAGAAGAAAGCCCTTGGAGATTTTTTAACCCTGATTACCCAAGGTTACTGAAGCCACCGAACCATCCTGAGTACACCTCAGTGAAGCCACTGGAACTTCTCTTTTACAGGGAAACCTTTCCTTCGCTTTGGGCTTTAGTGCTACAAGAGCTGGATAGTGGCACCTTTTGTGGTCCATTTATAGTGGACCCAAACATGACTGCCCAGAGTAGCGATTCACCTTCTCCAGACAGGATTGCCATATTTCTGCCTTGAGCACATATACATGAATGTAGCTCATATAATGAACTTGTTATGTCGGAACATACAAGACCTAGTTCTTATGTGCAAAACATGCATAAAATAAAGAGRTCTCTATAGTGAAGAGCACTCTGACATATCTGGGGAGATTTGAAGCTGTTGTTCATGCTCAAAGAAAGTGATCTTACCATGCTCACTAAGTTTGCCTTGGCAGATATATTGGATTAACTGCATATAAATAACTATTCATAATAATTAATCAGAGTCATACAAGTACAGTAGGTCCAACATATCTTAGACACATCTTAGACAAGTAAATACTCAAATGAGCAGCAACCAACCCTGGAGAAATGGCCAGACCCCTGCTTCTCCCACCCAGACAAAACAAGGGAAACTAGATGAAATACAAGACTGTGTTAGGTCTGGGGATACAAATTATCCTTTATAGAAGCCTATTTTATTATACTCTGGAATGTTCTCTTTGTAACTGATTAAAGTAAGTCCAGTAGGCAGGGCTGGTACTACAGTGTACAAAAATTCTCATGCAGCACATCATAACTTCACATGTGCAATAATGATAATTCTGCGGAGAGGTTACTTTCACCAATTGAACAGGAGCATATTCTGTAGTATAATATTTAAAACAGACTCCTAACAAAGGTTAAATTGAATCCACAAACTTCACTTAACTGATTAAAATTTTCCATTGAGCACATGTGGTGCTCCTTGTTTGTGATAAACAAGATGGTATTCCAAATACTTACCTTCCACTAAAATAAGAAAATTACATTATAATTTAGAGGGCAGCTTGCACTCGGTTTATGGGACTATTTCCAGAAGCAATAACTAGCAAACTGCCAACATGCTTTTGAAATAGCTCATATACTTTTTTCTAAAAGAATATACTGCACAAATGTTATTAACTTGCCTTTATGTTTTATGCTTGTATTATAATGCTGCTCTATCTAAAGCATGTAATGTTAAAAACAGCACATAACCCAAGTCATATATATACAATATATTCATATGTGCAGATGATATCTCTTTTATTCTTAATTTAAATAATTATTTTAATTTTTTATATTTACTTAATATTTCCTTATTTTATTTTCTAAATATGAAGAGTCAAATTATTACATAAATATCTGATCCTATTAAACATTTGTGGTGCAATTCAATAATAATACTCTCATATTTGGATATCATTACATAATTATATAAAATTATACTAACTCATGATTGAATGTTCTGCAAACAAGTGACTACAAGAATCTACCCATCCAAATCTTGGCTACATTCACACTAGAAATTGCACTCCATAATGTATGTTTGGATGTAAAACTTCTGCCTCTGTAAAGGTGGTAATGAGACAGCATATAGTGTTGTGGTTAAACCCCAGTAGTCAGGTAACCACACAGCTGCTCACTCACTCCCGCAGTGGGACAGGAGGATAAAAGTGAGAAAACTTGTGGGATAAMGACAGTTTAACAGGTAAAGCAAAAGCTGCACAYGCAAGCAAAGCAGAACAAGGAACTCATTCACTGCTTCCCATGGGCAGGCGGGTGTTCAGCCATCTCCAGGAAAACAGGGCTCCATCACGTGTAACGGTTACTTGGGAAGTGAAACGGTATCACTCCGAATGTCCCCCCTTCCTCCTCCTTCCCCCAGCTTTATATGCTGAGCATGACGTCATATGGTATGGAATATAYCTTTGGTCAGTTGTGGTCAGCTGTCCCRGCTGTGCCCCTCCCAACTCCTTGTGCACCCCCAGCCTACTTGCTGGTGGGACGGTGTGAGAATCAGAGGAGGCCTTGACTCTGTGTAAGCACTGCTCAGCAGTAGCTAAAACATCCCTGTGTTATCAACACTGTTCTGAGCACAAATCCAAAATATAGCAACGTATGGGCTGCTAAGAAGAAAATTAACTCTATCCCAACCAAAACAATGAGAAAACATAGTTTTGCCTAACTTTACAATAACAAAAYAGTTCAGTTCAATAATGCAATTCCTGCAAATACAGTGTGAAATCAAACTTCTATAAACACTGACCCTTTGGTGACAAAAAAAAGTTTTTTAAAAAAAGGTATTATGCCATCAAGCAATGAAAGCTATATCCTTCAAGCCCATCAATGAAGACCAAAGCATCTKGCATTCAGTTCCCTTTTCACCCACTTTGAAAGCAGTTTAGGTATAATTCAAATCTGTCAGAAAGTCAGGTTGATTTACTTTGCGTATAAATAAATTTCCAGTCCATATCCCAGTATGGCAATCAAACTCCTGGCATGCTACTTCAGTGGGAGGGGACATCAGGGTGGCACAGTGTGCAAAAAGTCTTGGATTCACTCAGAAACTTCATCTGCATCACTGGAATACACTCCCCTTTCCATTTTGCCACTTCATAGGACAAAACATGTGGAACAGAAACAGATTTTGAAAGTTATTTGTACTTTCAGTCAATAGACTTACAAGTGAAGTGGATTGCAGGTGTTTCAGTCGTGCAGAACTTCATTTCTTCATCACTTTGAAATATTAATGTTTCTCAATAAGTTTGGAGGTTTTTTTGCAAATAAGATACTATTTATTTCATGTGCCTTATGTGCTATTAGCAGGAATGAGTATTAATCTTTACTAGTTGAGCATTAAAAACTAGATAAAAAGAACATRAAAATTAATGAGAAACCTCCTTCTCTCTTCCATCCCTTCTCCTGCTTCCCTGCTCCCCCTCCCCAAACTTGACAGGATTCAGTTTCCCAGCTTTGTCTATCTGAAAGTTAAGCATCTAGAACAACTATATATTTAAAGGCAAGAGAGGGACATCTCCCAAAGGAGGATTACCCCATCTTAGACTGAAAAGTGTAAGTTCTCCCCAGGGAGCAGATATTTACTTATGACAACAGAAGGAATCCAGATTTTTTTGAACTGGACACCCAATCTTTAAATGGCTGATGTAGACACTAGAAATAGCACACTTGGAAAATGCTGTACTCTCTGTACTTGTCCCTAGTACCCCATGGTGCCATAAGCAGAAAACGACAGTCACCACCTCTGCAATACTRGAGAGGGGGCCTGGGGCCAAACAAAATTCCTCTCAACTAAGTAGAACTCTTATTGGGGTTGACAGTACTTCTCACTTACCCCAGTTATTTCAGATTAGGTTCTGCTAATGCGTATATCCATGTGATCTTTTCATTGTATGTTGCTGGCATGTCTTACTTCCAGCTTTTTTRTCTGGGCTGTTGTACATTCACATTCACTTTTGTCTCCCAAGTATAGCAAGAGTCTGTTTGCTGTTACTCAGATGCCAGTGTGGGTAGCAGTGCATTGTAAGAATCTGCAACAAAATAATATATTAAAATTTGAAAAGAAAATATTTCAATCTGAATTTGAGATAAGGAAGGCTGTTCTGTTTTATAAAATTGTATATTAAACTGGGATTGAAATTATTAAAGGTAGTGCTTTTCAGCTTAGAGGCTTTCTCATTATCTTCGATTTTAAGTATGATGGTGGGATTTCCAGCAGAGAGAAGCAGTTGAGAAAAACATTTTGTTACAGTTAGTTAATTCTTCCCCACATGTGCTATATTCATTTTAAAACCAAATGAGGCAGCTCTGTCTTCTTTAGAATCTACAGCAAACCCTAGCTGTGCCAATTTTAGAGTGTGCTCATCTCTGTGGGAATACGGTTTTCTAATCTTTATTACAAATTAAAATAAAAATAATAAAAAATAGAAATTTGCCCAACAGCAGGAATTACACAGATTGATGAAGGATTTTTATAGTTCTTCTTCAGTTTGGCTCTCAAAGCTAAGCAATATAGTTTTTAGAAGTAGATGAAGTAAGAAAAAACACACTTGTAGAACAGTCTCAGAAGATAATTTGGGATAGAGAAAGGGTCAAATCTTTAACCTCCGTGTATTTCACCTGAAATGTATTGGCACATCACCAAATGTGATTCTGTCCAGTAGCGGCCCTTTCTGACATCAAGATTGAAAATAAGGTGTAATAAACAAAAAAGCCTCCTAAAACCTAGTTCTGCCTCCTACAAAAGAGAGTCAGGTACAAGAATTTCGGCACTGAAAGGTGCAGGGCATCTTCAGGCCTTCTATACAGACAATTGTARTCTCTGAAATGACAATTCGTTGCTACCTCAAGCAGGAATGTCTCAGCTTTATGGACAGAGCAGTTATTTGTCTTAGTTACCAGCCACATCTGTTGCTCCACACATGCACAGAACTGTCTCTGCCATACAGCGAAGTCAAGTCCTTCAGGATCCAAAGAACAGGTGAAAGTCATCTCAACAAATGAAGGAATCTGCAATGTAGGTATTTTCTTCTGATCTATTAATCTGGATGTCCTTTGGAATAAACACAAGTGGTGTCCAAAATAGGTCAGATGAATTGCATCTTACAAGTGCTTATTTAATATCATTGAGCAAGGGTCAGCTAGCTTCAAGGTAGATTGTGTAAATGTAGACTTTGTTAAAAAAAGTAAGATCCTGTCTTAATTATTCCTTTGCTATGAAAGAAATTGAAATTCACATTCTCTGGCTCATTACAGTGTTTTTTATGAAGCGGTCACAAGCACGATTAACTTAAACTCAGGAGTCCTTCTCTCCTCTCCCCCACATGTAAAATATTTCCTGCACCTCAAGTTTTTTCAAGGCAGCAAACTAGTAGTGGTTTAGCCTACATATCAAGGAGACAAAAAGAGAGACAAAAGAAGTGATTTGGAAATGAGTGGATTGAGCCATATTTCTAAATATTTTAGTGTCTTTTTTTTCAAGACGAGAAATCGGGGGAGAGGGGGAGTTGTGTTTGATTTTAAATTTCTTTGTTTTTCTAAAAAAAGCAAACATAACTGTTTTTTGGGTACGGGGAGGGAACAAACCACAGCAGATAGTATCTAGCAACATTCAGATATTAACTATAAAGTACTTCTGTCCCCAGTATTTCCTATTGACCAGCTCTCAACAGCTGCAAGATTAGCGTGTTGGGATGTGACTGACACCAAAAATACAAATGGTTTCAAGAAAGGAGAAGCAGATTCATGGAAGAGCTCCTCAACAGATGCAAGGATTATTTCAGGAAGTTTCTTAACTGATGAGATTTAGAAACTGGAATTATAGGTGGGGAGTAATGCTGTATGACACAGTTTTCGAGGCATGGTGAGATTGTCTCTGTGTCTAATGGATTATTTATTCTTGTTACTTATTCTTACTCAGGGTTGAGTCTGATCCAGAGCAGTAGTTCTCATCTACAACATGATTTTAGACTGTTTTTTAAAGATCCTTTGAGTCTTTTGGATCAAGAAGCGATGGTGACTGGGCTCCACTATAGGGCTTGGCTCAAATCTGAGCTGTGTGGATGTGAAGGGGAGATTTGCCTACATCTGTATTACACAGAGCTACAAAAGGGCAAGAAATGATGGAGGTTCAAGAAATTGTGATCTCAGTACTGGTACATAAGATTAGATAAGATTTATGTATATATAGAAGGTTTATGTTACAATTTGAAAAGTTGGAGATCTCAGAAATTGAAATTCTTGATAGATAAGGTTTATTTTGATGTGGCATCATCCAACATTTAGACACCAGCCTGGAAGACCTCCTGTCACTAGCATTTTTGCAGGCCATTTACTACTGTCACTTTTCCAAATTCATCTGCTTTAGAGCCTGACGCCGTTGGGAAACCTGCTCCTAATAATAATGATTATTTCTGTTGTCTGAGCCATTCATTCTTATATACAGTGTTTTTTGTTCTAGGACTTGTACCAGTCTTTCTTCCCATCCTTGTATTTTCTTGTTCTTTTGTGGTGTCTCCTCCCAGTGGTAGTTTTACTGAGACCGAAAGCAATCAGAAGCAATGAGATGCCACTGTTAATTTAATCTTTTCTTTTTTTGGTTTTAATTTTTTTTTTTCTTTTCATGACCTGAAATTTTGAATATGTTCTTCCCTGTTTACTGGGATGAAAAGTGACCTATTATTTTTCCACTGTCTCACCCCATAGGAGACTGGGATTTCTTGGGGAAAAATAAAAAGAAAGAGAAGGACATCTGGTTTCATGGAATTAATTCAGTGAGTTTAGAGCCATCATCCCTATTAACTCTCATGCTTCAGATTTCATACAGATTATGGTCTGGATGTTCAAAAGCATGTTCTTTGCCTACGTTGAGGTAGGTGTAAGCAAAGGGTACTTAAGGTAACTTAAGGGAAGGCTAGAGCTGCTTACAGAAAATCTTGACAAGGTGCCCCTTAGAAAAACAGATAGCAAGTTAGATATGCAAAGGTGTAGGCACTCAAACTATCTAGTGCTTTTAAACATAAATTTTTACGATAATAGATCTGCCTTATCTCATATACATTCAGTACTTCCCTTTGTATTCAAATGGCAGAAGCCTAAAAATATCCAGGGAGACAATGCACAGGGTTTCCTAATTAAAAGCGACTTAATCCTTAGTCATTTTCTGAGAGTGATTGTTACAAACCCACTCTCATCCCTTGCATTAGACAGCCATAGACAAATCAGCAATACAGCCTAATTTAAATCTTCTGAATGCCAAACTGTTCTTTGCCCATATTTAGCTCATACTAATTATAAAAGAAAGTGAGATAACTGTAGTGATAACAAGGATGCACAAAGCAGTTAACTCTCAGTTACCCATGGGAGGATGATCTGTATTGTGGTTTAACTGTGTTGCATGTACAAGGCAGCCCAGCTGGCTCCACCTTGACCAGTCCCTCTGCGGAGACAATCTCACCATGTCTCCAAAGCAGTCTGTGTCATACAGCCTTCCATAACTTTGTGGTCAGTGCAGAGAGTAATATCGCTGCCCTCTCTTTTTCTTTCTGTAGTATACTTATTCTACCTTTCRATAGCCTAATGTATATATTTGCTTACTTGGGCTATCCCACTGCTTTGTTTCCTTATGAAATGAAAAATAATAATAATAAAGAATATAATAATAAAGAATTCATTCATCTATGTACACTTAACTTTGGTACATATAACGTCAGCTACCCTCCCAAATTGCTTATAAATATTATTTTATTCCTACTAAAAATAATAATTAAAAAAATGTCAGAGTTTCCTTTGCATTATTAATTATTTCTGAAGTATATTGCACTCATGTACCTGGCATGTCTTGATAGAAATATAACTTTTGTCTTTCTTTCCCCCCCCYGAACTATAAGTTTTACTATGTCATCTTTAACAACACTACAATCCAAAAGAAAATATCACAAAACCTTTGCAGAAGAAAATATTAATATTAGTATTATAGATTCAGTATTTTATATAGCTGAAAAGTAGCTGTCATTCCTCTCTAGCAACATATAAATTCAGARGTATAAAATGACATCTTTGTCCTCTGACTTATCTGGAGAATATCCAACAAATTTGAAATGTCTAATCTTTGTAAGASTCCTTCATCTTAGTTTTCATTTTGCATACTTGTATTATAAACTCCTTCAGACCTATCAAGAATTAAGTGTACTCTGCAGTAAGTTCCTTCAGAACAGAGAAATATCTTAGCTGAGACTAGTTGTCTGTTCATATTTGATCCATTTAGACATTGCACTACTGACTCTCAAACTCATCTGTGCAGAAGTATGCTGTGGATTATCTGCATAAAATTGGTGTGCCATAGAAATGACTTGGACATATACGGTATCCCACAGGTATATGTTACCCATACATCTTGCAATCATTTTAAATAAAAGCCATGCCAGTAGGAAAACAAATTAATTTACAAAACAAAAAAAATGAGCAATAAAGGTTATAAAGACAGAATTGTCAAAAAAGACAGTATTTATATTATTTCAGAATCAAATCTCTGTAAAGCTAGATGGAGTTCTCCCTAGGACCCATACCATAGAATCATAGAATCATAGAATTATTAAGGTTGGAAAAGACCTCTAAGATCATCGAGTCCAACCATCAACCCAGTACCCATGCCCACTAAACCATGTCCCRAAGCGCCACATCCACATGTTTTTTGAATGCCTCCAGGGATGGTGACTCCACCACTTCCCTGSRCAGCCTGTTCCAATGCCTCACTACCCTTTCAGTGAAGAAATTTTTCCTAATATCCAATCTAAACCTCCCCTGGTGCAACTTGAGGCCATTTCCTCTTGTCCTATCACTTGTTACTTGGGAGAAGAGACCAACACCCGCCTCTCTACAGCCTCCTTTCAGGTAGTTGTAGAGAGCAATAAGGTCTCCTCTCAGCCTCCTCTTCTCCAGGCTAAACAACCCCAGATCCCCTGCTCCTCATAAGACCTGTTCTCCAGACCCTTCACCAGCCTCCTTGCCSTTCTCTGGACACGCTCCAGCACCTCAATGTCCTTCTTGTAGTGAGGGGCCCAAAACTGAACACAGTATTCGAGGTGCGGCCTCACCAGTGCTGAGCACAGGGGCATGATCACCTCCCTACTCCTGCTGGCCACACTATTCCTGACACAGGCCAGGATGCCATTGGCCTTCTTGGCCATCTGGGCACACTGCCAGCTCATGTTCAGCCGGCCGTCGACCAACACCCCCAGGTCCTTTTCCGCCGGGCAGCTTTCCAGCCACTCTTCCCCAAGCCTGGAGCATTGCCTGGGGTTGTTGTGACCCAAGTGCAGGACCCGGCACTTGGCCTTGTGGAACCTCATGCAGTTGGCCTCGGCCCATTGATCCAGCCTGTCCAGATCCCTCTGCAGAGCCTTCCTACCCTCAGGCAGATCAACACTCCCACCCAACTTGGTGTCATCTGCAAACTTACTGAGGGTGCACTCGATCCCCTCRTCCAGATCATTGATAAAGATGTTRAACAAGASCRGCCCCAAAACTGAGCCCTGGGGAACACCRCTCGTGACCGGCCGCCAACYGGATTTGACTCCATTCACCACAACTCTCTGGGCTCGGCCGTCCAGCCAGTTTTTTACCCAGCGAAGAGTACACCCGTCTAAGCCATGAGCCGCCAGCTTCTCCAGGAGAATGCTGTGGGAGACAGTGTCAAAGGCTTTACTAAAGTCCAGGTAGACCACATCCACAGCCTTCTCTTCATCCTCTAGGCGGGTCACCCGGTCGTAGAATGAGATCAGGTTGGTCAAGCAGGACCTGCCCTTCATGAACCYGTGCTGGCTGGGTCCGATCCCCYGGTTGTCCCGCACCTGCCTCGTGAGCGCCCTCAAGATGAACCGCTCCATGATCTTCTCTGGCACCGAGGTCAGGCTGACAGGCCTGTAGTTCCCCGGATCCTCCCTCCGGCCCTTCTTGTAGATGGGCGTCACATTGGCAAGCCTCCAGTCATCCGGGACCTCCCCCGTTAACCAGGACCAGTGATAAATGATGGAGAGCGGCTTGGCAAGCTCCTCCGCCAGCTCCCTCAGTACTCTTGAGTGGATCCCGTCCGGCCCCATAGACTTGTGTATGTCCAGCTGGCRTAGCAGGTCATTAACCTCTTCCTCTTCGATTTTGGGGGGTTTACTCTGCTCCCCATCCCCATCTTCCAGCTCAGGGGGGTGAATACGAAGTTGTAGACACATACTTACCCTGTATGGTCAGGAACTTGTTCCTCCTGCCAGCCATACATCTTCAGACTACTTTCATGAGAAAGATATTTTGGACAGAAGAGAATGCTAACTTGCATACTTATGCCATTGTTTATATTTTTATTTAACTTCAAAATCTCTTCTTGTCCTTGAAAATACTGGCAGTCAATTTACCAAGAAGTTTGCTTCCTGGGCTGCCAGTTGCTCTTACTACTTTCTAAATGCTAATGTCCTTTAGACAGGGCTGGTGCAGACATCTTCTCTCTCCTCCTTAAACAATTAGTATGTCATTAACCTATCAGTAAATTGCACTTTCTTACCTAGTACAGCAATACAGATATTTCAATAGGAAATTATTTCCATTTGTCAAACTGTATATTTTACAGAAAGATAAAACAACAGCTATGATTTTTGCAAACTTCATTTATACAAATAAAGGAGATATTAATACTTCATTTCATTAAGGGCTCATAGCTGAGACCAGATGTGATTACAGATTAATATCTCTGAAATGATGGCCATGTTTATGATAACTGACTCCAGCTTTTGTCTTTAAGGGACCTTATAACACTCTGTTTTTTCCAAATACAGAATAAGAACTGGTCTAAAACAGAAAGTAAAAGGAAAGGGAGAGGAATAAATAAAGAGTCCTGAGAAAAAAAGTTTAAAAAATGTTTCTAAGCTTTAATATGTCCAGGTTATAGATAAACCAATTTATCACTGACTACATTACACAGTAAATCTTAAATTGCCAATTCTTAACATGAGGATGAATTGCTTCTGAACATTTTCTCCAAAGCACAAACAAAATAAACAAGCAAACAGCTTTGCATTGTTACCATTTAAGTCAACTTGAATGGTGCCATTCATTTTTTCAGTTTTACTAACCTTCCCTGTTTCTCCGTTACTGATGGAATCCGAGACTGAGGACTGCAATAGCCTGGGTTTTTTCTCCCTCATGCTGCTATTTAAGATTCAAAAGTCATTGTATAACTGCCACTACTTGTTGACCTTTTGCTCTCTCACTTTTATATCGATTTGTTTTTTCCTCCTGGCATGTGAAAAGCCTCTTGCAATGTCTCTTGCTCTATTGCCCTGTGAAGTAGCACCAGCCGAAACGATGGGAATGCAAGCCTCTTCATGGTATCGGAGAGTGTCCACGGGATATCAATATTCTATTTTAAACTGGATATTATTGTTCACAACTGCAGTTACTCCAGTGTCTATATCGATTCCTTTCACAGGATACCATATACATTTTCCTGAAATAAATTACTTTAGGTTTAAGAAAGCTTAATTAATTTTATAAAGAAGAATTCACTATAGCTGTTACTGGAATACACCATGCCACTCAGCAAGCTGGTAACCGATGTTTCCATAACATCCTACTCATAATATAACTGTAGGAATTAGAGAATTAAAAAAGAATAATTAGCTCCTGTAATCCACCATTCTTGCAAATGCTTTTTTCCTATAGAGGAAAGTCATCTTCTCCAATGATCTGACATCTGGTATACTTTTAAATGACTACATTTTCCATCCTTTCCCCATAGAAGAATATTACACATTCCAGTTCACATGTAGGCTTTTAAACTGCTGGCTTTCTTGCTTTTCTCAAGTGCCTTTGTGTCTCCTATGTATCAATTTTACCTTTATCCAGTTTCCATTAGGGATACTATATCTGTAGCTAATGTTTTGTTCCAGTACAACTTTGCTAGCCTCCTTACAATTATGCTGTGTTTTGTGCTCAAATTGAAGCTGAAAAATGGAGCGTGAATTCAGTAATCTGAAAGGTGATTGAGAAGGACTTCAACTCATAAATCATCTTTTGTTTCTTATTRGCATACAACTAGCCATCAAGAGTCCCATTTGTCTACTTTGTTTTTTTGTCTCAAATATAAAGCTATATTTGTGTCCCTGAATGGTTTGATAATACTGACAGCTGAAAGATAGATACAACATACGCAATCCTAATGTTTTCCTTCCAGTGTGGGGAATTCTGAGATTTAAGAAGCTGAAAATCACTTTCATACTGGAGCTTATAAACTGAAATCAGAAGCTTGGAGGCAGTGTGTATCTCTACCCTGACAAACAATTTGGTGCAATATCAGCAGTACAATACACTGACCTAGTTTGTGTTGAGGCCTGAATTTTGACAGTTTTTACACTTTGGAGTTTTACTTCAGAATAGATTTAGGCTGGTCCCTGTGACTGCATGCCCCCTCCATGTATGTGGTTCAAAGCTCCCCAAAGGCAGCAGATTTGGTGCACACATGGAGTTCTCTTTAAAAGGAGTTTAGTCCACATCAAGACTCCTCTGAAAACTTTGTCTATACATGGTGAAAATAACAGAGCGGAGGATTACCTGCAGAACTGCACTGTAGAAAGTCTGTAGGAAATCTGTAGGAAGAATTTTTTAATTCATGGTTTATTAATATGGTTCTCCTTGTATTAATTCACCCTATAGAAAGTAACAGAGGAAGAGCTAAAACAGAATATCTCAGATTTAAATGCTAAGGGAAGAGGAGATTTCCACAAGCTTAAATATAAAGAGCAGGGTTAAGCAAGAACCTACATGCCCTGACATGCACTGCGAAATCTTCTTAATCTCAGAACAAGCATGGCTTCTGCTGCATTTTTGACCTCTGTACCTCCTGTTTACCCCCAGTGGAGCCTCGGTGCTGGGGTAGAGGGAACTTTGACCTGTCCTAGTACGAGAAGTCTCAGCCCTAGTAAATCGTGGTAACCGTTAAAACAGATGTTTTAAAAATGATTGTATGTGGAGAGTGCCAGTTAGCACTGAAAGACTCACTAGTATTGTGTTTTTGTAAATTTGGAACTTTTCAGAAGTGCCAAAGTTTGCCAGAGTATGGGCTGCATACAATTTGTGTCCTGAGCTCTGTACTGACTATATAATCCCTTACAGTGAAGACAGTGGTACTGTTTTCATAGTGTTTATGTTGTGACTAAAGTTCCAGAAATGACTGATGTCTTTTCCAGCATATTTTAATTCATGTATCTCAGAAACAAAACARACAAAAAAACCCACAACCACCGCTCTATTTTATTGTGCAGAACCTTTTCCTTGAAGAGATAGGTGATGGCGAGTTTTAAAGTCTCCACTAAAAGAAGGTTTAAATAACAGTCTAGTTTTAAAACTAGCAAAGTATTACTGCAATATAAATGAAGAACTAGATTAAAATTCTAACTCTTGACTAAGGGGAAATTGTGGGTGGTGAATGGACCTATAAGGTAGATAGGGAAGGATTCAATCACCTTTGTGCAATTTGAGACAGCCTAGGGTCTCCCATCCATTCTGCAACTGCAAGGACACAGGTGTCCCAAACCTCTTGTATCATACCCACCCATCCCACAAAGTGTCTTCTATAAGTGCAACTGAAATGGCACTCGATGCATATGCGTTAGCATCTGAACTGAACCACAGGCAGTGTCTCCTGCCATGATGGAATGATGAAACGCTGAAAAGAGCAAAGTACTACTTGTTGTGTACAGATACTTTTCATCAACATGTGATACCCAGATCCTTCTCTATTCAATTTAACAGTGCTCTACAGTCAGAGAGCAAATGCGCTAAGGTCAAGTGCTGATCATGAAGTAGAAATATGAGTAAAATATGAATGTGAAAAAGAACAAACTGTCACTAAAGCCATGGAAGTGGTTTAGCTAGTGATTCAAGAAGGATCACTTCATTTATGCATACAGGAGGTTATGCTTAGGGCTCTCAATGCTTTGTAAGCCTGAACCATGTGAACACAACAATAAAAAGACTGTTTCAATAATCACTTATGTTAGGATGTATTTTAGCCTAAATATTTTTATCTTAAATATTTTACATGCAGTAGTTAAAGTAAATGAAATGCACTAAAAAAGCACTAAATATTTCTGTTTGGGAAACTTTATTTGTATTCGCTTACTCAAAGTCATCACTTGGCTAGAGTTGTTCTGTGGTAGCATAGTGTCATTCAATAAAACATATCCTGCTTAAAGTTGTTTAATTGGAGTGTGCAACTATATTAAAAAAAAAAGTGCCTTCTTTTGTCAGACAAGCTTCATAAGGATGGCACCATTATAAAAGCTTTGGGGTCATCCATGTGCAAAAAAAGGGGGAAGGCAGAATGACAACATGACTCTGTTGTGTCACACATGGTTAAACATAGTCACCTGCAGAAAGAATAAAATTCATGTCCACATGGCTGTAAGCAGGATGTAGGAAACATAGGATTTACAGGAAACTTTGTGCTCAATCCCCTGTTCTGCAGAACAGATTTTTATCTCAGGGCAACATAGCCATAGAGAACCAACATGGAGAACTGGGTTCTTAAAATGTCAAGTGGAAAACAAAAGCCACTTTGGCCTAGATCCATAGTACTTCACTCTAATTCCTCTTAATTTATCCCAATTAGAAACAGGATTTGCATTTTAGGATTTGTTTGCATAGAAACCTTTGTGACTGGTCTTGGATTGGAACAACAGACCCAAGGGTCTAAAATCTGAAATGCAGACAATAAAATGTATCATCTGAAGATTTAGTAAGATTGGGGAACAGGAATCTGAAGCAAATAGAAAGGCTGAACTAAATCCGTAAGAAACATTCTCACTTGTGTTGCTGGGGAACGCTGGTAAAGCTGCCCTTGGAGCAGTAGGAGATAAGAGCAGAAGAAAAAGCTCGAATAAATGCTACAAAATGCTTTGCCTATATGGACTGTCACAATGAGTAAGAGAAGACAAAAAAGCAAGGCCCTTGGGAGAACCRGGATTACAATGATTTCAGGTGTAATTGAAAGAGTTCTAATAACAAGTGCTTTGAGAAAAATTGGTAATTGCAGTTAACATAATATTCAACTTTCCTGCATTTTGTCTGGGTAATGAAGAAGGAGGGGAGGGAGGGAAGAAAGGAGTGAAAAAAAAAAGAAAGGAAAGAAAGCAAAAAAAGAAACACCTTGCCTTTTTTGATGCCACCTTGCCTTTGAAAATATATCTTGAAACTACCTCTTTTAAGAATCTGGGAGTTTCTAGGTATCTTCATAAGCAAAATGTCCAAATGCTTCCTCTGAAAAGCAGGTTTGGGGTTAGTTTTACAAGGGCACAGGATATGTGCATTTATTAGATTGAATATGAATTAGCTATTACTATTATTTTGTCTGTCACTAATTAAGTTCTGATAAACATGCAGTGCTTCTAAATAAGTTGTTTGAAATGCTACAGATTGTGATTTCTTCCATAAGTTTCTTGGGAATATCCTGGGCATGAAGTCAGTTTGTCTTCCTGGGAAAATTAAACAATTTATTCTACACTCAGTTTGTTTCGTTAAAAGCCGGGAGACCAGGAGGACGCACGTGTATGGTATTTCCCTGCTTTTTGTGACAAAATACCTGAGATACAACAGGTTCAGAAATGAATATTCTGCTCAAGTTCTGATGCTGTGCCCACTACTTCATTTTCTGAGTACTTACACAGCTTGATAATTTTTGCTCAGCATCTCCTCATAAATTGTAAAATCCCTCATAATAACTATTCAGATATTGCAATTTCATTATTGATATTGAATTTACAGATTAAGATACCTACCTGTGTGTGTCTAGATGTGAGCCAGGCTTCTACATTCCTGTTGTAGTCAATACAGGTATAGTCAACACAGTGGAAGCCAGAGAATTATTCATCTCATTCTGAATTAGACACCAGTAAGAACTAGTTATATCTTTTGCCTTTTTCCTGACTCAGAAAAATAGTCTTAGATGATCAGTTCTTTTTCCTATGAAAGGTAAATGTGCCATGGGAGGATAATTATTCTGCATTGCCATTTTGGGTGCTCACTAGAAGCTTACCCACACTGACACATTTCAAGCTAAGCATTTGTAGCAATTTTTCTTTCAATGCAACTTTTCTGGGTCATCCAGTGAGACCTTTTGTACTTATGGCCAGACGTAAAGAAGACTAAATAATCATGTTTCATGGCTGAAGCATTAAAAATTTACTTAGATATGGGGTCATTCCTAGTAGGTATGCTAATAARTCTAAATTCATATGAGGATATATATGTACATACACTTCAATGTTGCCTTTCAGAGAGACTCGTGATACCCAAAATACACATAAACGCTTACTGCACTATCTATCTAAGGGATGATGACCACTGTCTTTATGGTTTCTTTACATTCCAAAACATGCAGTTTATCCACCTAAAAGCATCTTTGGTAAAAACATAGAAGCTTAAAGATTGAAGTACATCAAGTCATTCCCTGCTAGCAGCAAAGTTATACCCAGGAAGGAAAGGTTTTTGTACTGTCTCCTGTTTCTCGAGGACAGATGAAGTTACAGCTTTCCTGCTCTTCTATGTATTGATCTTTATGAAAGAAGGCGTAGATGTAAAGGATACATTCCAATTATTTTACAATGTTCATGTCTTGATTTGGCTATTCCTCATCTCAGGCTTACTTGAGAGAAAGATTACCAAGGAAAAGATCTATCTAAGCATTACTAYGACAGTCTATTAGTGACAGAAGCTGTATTTCATTAGCGCTTATCATGACATTAATAATGATCTGAGTTAATGAAATGCAAAAATCAACCAGTTAACAGGAATTTAATCTACAGAAAAGTAATTTAACAGCACTGACAAAGTATGCCTAACATGAGACATAAAAGACGACCTTTCCTTTGCTTCTTGATTGGTGGAACTGTCTCTGTAACTCATGCAGAGACTTCAGTAATTGTGTTTCTTGGAGAAAATTAGTTTGAATGGTTGAAGAATATTATTCTAATAAGGTTATTTACTTCTTCATTATAAAGGAAAATAATTAACACAAGGTTTAACATTCTATGTCTCTGGAACAACATATTCAAGGGAATTACTGTAAATGACTAGATTACTCTTTCTCTTGCATTATACTGTTCTTTGTGGATTTAAATTTAGGGGGATGGGTCCCTTTTTTGTCACTAGTACTTCACATATAGTTTGTTTTCAACAGTGATATTTTTGTTTTCCATCTGATAAACACCTTAGATATTATTTTGAAATGTGTTTTCTTTTGTTTACTTAGAGATCTCAAAATATATGTCCAACTGTATGTATTAACTTACAATTCAGTTTCATAAAGCAATGGGCTATTGATTCAGCATCTGCAGCTAGCTCTCCTTCACTGGTAGTGTCATCCAAAAGTGCTAGGTGCAACATCTCATTTATGTCTAATACATAGGTCTTTGTTACAGAAATAAATCAAAGGTGTTCCCATATTATACTTTTTATAATATCTTTTGCTAATCTGACCCTCCATTTATGGCAAAATTTTATCATCTGTGAAAAAAATAATTCATTAAGATCTTTTATTGAACTATTTCTTCTTTGAAGTAAGAAAGTTCATATTTTTTATAACCTCATTTAAAGGGAATTTAGAGAGTTTTTGTAGTGGTTTAACCTGGCAGGCAGCCAAACACCACACAGCTGCTCGCTCACTCTCCCCCGCCCCCGCAGCGGGACGGGGAGAGAATTGAAAAAAAAATTCACGGATTGAGATAAAGACAGTTTAATAGAACAGAAAAGAAAAGGAATAATAATAATAACAATGGTAATAATATATTAATAATACAATATATGAAATGAGTGATGCACAATGCAATTGCTCACCACCCGCCGAGACAATAGCCAAAGCGATCGCCCCTT
>JASVER010000046.1:7414700-7471964 GCA_030449065.1 Oceanodroma leucorhoa | reverse complement strand
ACATCAGTGTGTTATCAACATTCTTCTTACACTAAATCCAAAACATAGCACTAGGAAGAAATTTAACTCTATCCTAGCCAAAACCAGGACAGTTTTGTGTGCTGTTCTATATACTTGCTTCTGTATGAACTTTAACTTGGTTAAAAATGTATTTTTAATTAGGTACCCCAGTGACAAACATTAGATTTAAATCCACTGTGCCTGGAAGACACATACTTTTATTTTTGTGTCCATGTATACACAACTCCATCCATACCAAAAATGATGCAATGCATAAGTGTAGTCATTTTTGCACACCAGTTTGTTTTCATAGACTACTTTGTGTTGGAAGGGACCTTTAAAGGTCATCTAGTCCAACCCCCCTGCCCTGGACAGGGACATCTTCAGCTAGATCAGGTTGCTCAGAGCCCTGTCCAACCTGACCTTGAATATTGCCAGGGATGGGGCATCTACCACCTCTCTGGGCAACCTGTTCCAGTGTTTCACCACCCTCATCATAAAAAATTTCTTCATTGTATCTTGGGAACCTGTTCTCTGCTGTCCTAATAGCTGGTTTGATCAAATTATTGATTTTCTCTCTGTAGAGGAACACTAAGATGTTACAGGATCATCACAGTAATTCCTTTACACTGCATTCAGCTACTGCCACAGAAGCATAGGCAGAACAACATATTTTATTTTCCTGTCCTTTTCTGAACAGATATTTTTTGGTCTGTTCTATTTAGCAAACTGGGGGAGAAGGGGGCAGAGGCATAACAGCCCTGAACTTTGACCAAGTGCATTGTAACAGCTCCTCAGCTGTGGTTTGGTTATAATGAAATGTATAGAAATATGTGCATAATGGGGGAAAAAAATAACCCTAATGGACCCCTTTTTACATTCACATACACTTATTTAAATTAAAATGGATTTAACAGAAGTAAACAGCATATACCCATATGAAGCCAATGTAGATGAAAGCAGAAACAGCCCCAATTTTCTACTGTTAAGTGTCAGCAGTTCACCTTAATACATTGCAATGCTTATGGAGTTTTTGACATATACAAGTTCAAACTTAAATACCCCCAGATAGATGCCTTACTTCTTTTACAAAACCTGTCCAAAGAGAAGATCTTTCAACTACATTTTCAGGAGGAGAATTTCTTTCCTGGCTGAATCAGTACTTCAGTAAAATAAAAAAAATAGCAATTTTTTTATTTAGTGAGTGGTGAACAACACTAAAATATATAATAGTTTCAATAAAATTTTTAGTTTCTTTTCTTTCTTTTTTGTTTTAAGCAAATGAGATATTGCCCTTACTCATTGTTTAAAACTCCTAATTTGTCATTAAAAGAAAATACCTGTTTCTTATGAGAATTCACAATATCCTGTGAAGTCCTAACACTAGACACAGATGCTCARAATGTTTTTTTATCTTTGAACACTAACAAAATGAAGAACTAAAATGAAGGTTCATTATGAAAAATGTCTAAGGGAACAGTTAAATGATATTTGAACACCCATTTTAAAAAGAAGTTACATGTTCAGGGTCTGACACAGCTTAGTTATCATCTAGTACTTTGGATGTTCTGCTTCATTATTGTTCGCTCTAGAGGTACGCTCATTGGTTTCATTACTGGGGCAATTAATAGTGCTGACTATAAATTACTTGACAAACACTAAAATGGAAAAATTTTGAGTCAGTGTGCACTGCAACTAATATTCAGAGCTAAAAAACAGTAACAGGACTTGAAATACCCTTCTTCATATTCTGTTCTGTCACCTTCATTATCTTGTGGTGATAAAGAGCCACGTTTTGAGAATAATTTAAGTCATTTTATATACAGGCTGAAGTGAAAATTTCAGTGCTCTTAGAACACTCTTTCATTGCATAATACATTGATATGAGAATTGACTGAATTCAATTTTTCCCAAACATCTTTCTCTTATCCTTAAAAAAAAAAAAAAAAAAAAAAAGTCTCACAAAGATTCATCTCAGGTTGCATTACAAGCACGTCAGAAATACTGTTTTTAACTGCTCAGCCTTACGCAGAATGTGACAAGGTTAAAGTTTAACTTTTGACATGTTCATCATTAACATTTTGACATTCTCTTAGCCTGTCTGTACAGAGAAAGATGAATTCATTAGAGATAGGTAAATAAAAAAGAAAAAAAAAGCTATTTTCTCTCTAAATTAATATAATGACATACTTTCAAGATGAATTTTCTAAATCATCTTCAGCTTATACTTTCCTTTCTATGGGTTCAATTATCTTTGTCATAAAAAAGAGCTTTTTCATAGACAACCTTTAGCCATATTTCATGGCCTAATTTAACTACAAAGCTGTTAACATCACATTTTAAAGATGATGATAGATTGCCTTTTAACCTATTAGAAATTTTCAGATTAGATATTATAATATTCATAGATATAACCTTACCAATTATGAAAAAAAMCTCTGAAAACACAAATATGGCTTTAACCTTGAAACCTGACTGGGGTTCAGATACAGCATAAGCTGTCATGTCATACCAGTGTTTTGTCACAGCAAGTTCTGTGATTCCTTGAATTGACTGAGATGATACCTGAAGACCAGATTCTTCTGAGACTTTGGTTTCATGCTTCTGTTGTAGCTGATTTAACTGCCAGTTACTTCAGATGTTTCAGACAATTGTTTTCCCCCTATTTACATTTACACTAAAATGACTCCTGTCATTTGTTTTTAAAAGGGGATGGAATTTGGTTGCTTTATTACCTTGCTGTTGTGCTTTGCTAATTTTAATCTCAAAAATTAGAGTCTGATTTAACAAAATAAATAATAAGTTCACTGACTTTTTTTGAGTACTAGAATAATCAATAATCACTGTAGGGGTACATTTCTGAGATGGAAAAGATTCTCTCAATTTAAACCATATTGCTAAGTTACATGTAATATTTTCACAGAGAAATCTGCAGACATCAGCAGAGCTAAAAGAGCCAACTCACCTGAGCAAAATGGTTTCAATTATAAGGTTTCCCAGACATAAACTGTTGGCTGGAAAGTAACTATCCACATCACCAACAGGAAAGACTGTACACCAGTATTAACAGCCAAGTCTTTTACCAGGTGATGTGAATAAAAGGAAATCTTCCTTTCACCTGTGGACCATATCCTCAGAGCACAGGAGAGAACRTTTTAAAAATTAATAAAAAGGGAAAGGAGCAACTTTTTGTATATATTTGAGAAGATTTACACTGAGCTAAGGCTTTTGTTAGTTAAAACTATATTTTATTATTTATCAAGGAAGGCAGGGTAATTTTACCCACCTGACATGATCACTGTGTCAAAGTCCATCCTACTTGCCTCATTACAGTGACTTTCATTATGGCACTTGCTTCACTGTTTAGGGACAGATGTCTCCTCTGCCTAATTAACCTCTTTCCCCTGATGCCTTTTCCCTTTGTGGAAAATCTCACCATAGTAACAATGCAAGGCTGCAGGTATCTGGGGTGTAAAGACCGATGGCAGTTACCTGGGACTCATTCAGAAAACAGGAGCACAAAGCAGCAGCAGCAGCATCACCTCCTGCAGAGAAGAGCTACAACTCTCCCAGAGCTTCCCTAATCCAGTCTTAAAGAATTAGTAAATAGAAAAATGAGGTACCAGGCCACCAAACAGGGTGTAGCTTCCTTGTTATCATCTTTGCTGAGTAGCAGGACTCGTGAGGGGGGGTGGCCATGTCCCCCTGACCCCACAGCAAAGGAACTCAGCAGCAGCCAAAACAGCCTGCTGTGGCCAACGGTACTGTTAGCAGGCTGCCAACCATATATCTTCCTTCTATGACTGAAAAATGTCATTACAGGAATGGACAGTATTATATGCAATTAAGGGTCTAAGTTAAACCCATTAAGGTAATGAGGGCTAGAGTTCAAGATGACAGACTGCAGTATGTCCTTGATTCAGAGTTCTTGGAAGAAATTTAATATTGCAATGTAAATGTGTCTTCCAGTGAAGTACAGACCCACTGGCAGTATGTTTTTAATGTGTTTTTAAAACACAAACATACTCAGACATTTAGAATATGTGATTTCTTCACCTTCACCATCTCTGGGAGCCACTGATTCCACAATACTGCATTGCTGAAATGCATGTATGTTTATGAGCTAAGCACAGCTGGATTTGATTCCCTGAAATTATTCACCCCCACTGCCTGCCACTCTCTCCCGTTTTATTATGTTTTAACTGCCATTGCCAAAGCAATCTTCCTTTCCTGTCTCTTGCTCTGATCATGTCACTCTCCTTTCTTTATTGATTGTTTTTCTCCTTTGTATCATGGTAAAGCTATTAATTCTTGATTACAAAACGCTTTGCAATCTCACTGATATCTCTATTTCTAGTTTTTTTTCATCTGCACATTCCCTACTCCTTCTTCTCCCTTGGTTTCTTCTTCTTCTTCTTCTCTTGATTTARCTTCCTATCATCCTCTCATCCCCTGCCTAACTGCGTCCTCCTCTTCCAGCGGTTCTTTCCCAGTATTCACAGACCACTCCCAAGCTTCCTTCAGCCAGTCATTTCTYGTTATCATGAATTCCCATCCAGAATTGCCTAGTGTCTGTAGTTAACTGACACTACAAGCTCTTTAAGAAAATGCCTTGCAATATATTTGTAARATGTTGTGTAAACGCCAAACGCACTGTATAGCTATTACAGCTTACTCAGAAAAAGTGCATGTAAACAACTAGGTCCACTGTGAATATCAGCAGGCTTAAGGCTCATCAGGTAAACAACAGAAACAAATTGCAGTCATTCTCCATTATGCTTCTATTGCATGTTTTCATCTTGATTACACTCCCAGAATTCACATCTGAAATTTTTTAACAGGGCTTTTTAGCTGACCACACCATCTGACACCTTGAAAAGCAGGGAAAGCCACTTTGTAGCCTACAAATCCCTGTAGAACAACTTTAGTAAAAAGGGAGGGATGTCTTTATTTAAGCACCTATACATGTAGCCTAAATACCAAAAGCACCCATATATATGGGCATCTAAAGCTGGACACATAGAAATCACTAGGCATTTATCTTGCCCTGACCAAGCTATGACTTTAAAAGGAACTGCAGAGTGCTCAGCACTTTAGAAAATCAATGCTCTAAGCAGTTCATAGTTAGGATTTAGGAACCATCTTTAAGGTACCATTTTTATGTTCTTAACTACCAGGCTTAAAGCAGACCTTTAATGGAAAGTTGCACCTATTTTTCTCAGCTCAACAGTCTGAAAACTGACAAGGTGAGACATTCTTGTATCCCTGAATAAATTGCAACGTGTTTATTTTTGGGGAGCTTTAGTTGCAACTTGTCAATTTAATGCTCTCTTGAAGAGTGGTGTCATTTGAGAGGAGTGCCATATGAGGATGAAAAGTAAGGATTTTCGTGGCCCGCTTAAATGTGGATTTAAGAAACAGAAAAAAAGATTTAAAAACCTAAATCTTTAAAAATGGTCTTTTATGCTTGTTTCAGCAATTACTGAAATAAAATTGAAGTGTGTTTACAGATTCCTGCAATGAACTCTCACACCACCACTATCACAAATCACATAGCTTTTCAACAATGGGTCATTTCTAGCACTCAAGAATGGGAGATTGTTTGAAATGAAATATTGCTGTGAATTCACAATTATGTTTTTGTTGCCTTTAATATGTTTTTAGGTGGCATTTTCCTTTTTGGCATTGTACTGTGTTTTGCTTATTTTGCATTGTAGTATTACAGGAAAAAGGAAGCAGAGCTTTTTCCAAAGATTTATTTTAAAAGTATAGAGAGTTTGCACTTAAAATTCAGCTGACCTGACTTTTTTTGGAGTACCTTTGCATTATACATTTGGAATCTGCAGAACTTTTTTTTTTTTTTAATTTTATGCAAAATGTGTGATAATATCCTTACTGTTTCAAGTGGAGACTTATAAAGATGGAGGAAAAGAAGAGGTAAATGGGCTATAGCTCTGCTCTCGACATAACAGAACAGTCTTTCTCCATGGTCCTGCTTTTCAAATAAAATAATCAAATAATTTCAGCTGTCTAAGAATTCTCTCATTTATTGTCTCTTAAAATATCAGTCCAGCTGAGGGCTTTTCATATCACTGAAACAAAGATCCCTGTCCCACCTAAACTTTACAAACATGCAATGCTTTCTAATTCTTCCTGCTGCCAGATTTTAATGCCAGCTGCTATTTACTTTTAAAATTATAATGTTGGCTAAAAATCCCATGGGGTGTGAAAGAAAGACCTTGAGCATGATGAAGAAAATATAAGAAACCTTCACTGTATCATTCTAACAGTTCCTGGATACACGGATGAGTTCAGAAAAAGAAACTCTGAACTAGACAATTCACATAAAAAGATGTATGTTTGTTGCTCATGCTGCAAACCGAAGGGATCCTAAGATGAAAAAAGGTTACAGATGAAGTATGAAAAGCTCTTGAGCGATCAAGGAGTGATAGCTACAATGAACCAGCATTTCTCAGTGTTACTGGCTTACTAAAACGGAAATAATAAGGATGAAAAGTAAGAACAACTGTTAGGAAGTTCTTCAATTCCTTCACCAAAAGCAAAGGACAGTTGAAATACCCACTTGGAGAATGTGAGTCATACTTTCCAAAGGCCCAGCTCCAAATCCTAATTTTCTCAGCATTTAGGCTTTTTCAGCTCCAGGATCTCTGTTCACAGTTGTTTCTATTTTGAAGCTTTGCTATGAAAGATGTGTCATGGAACTGTAGGGATAGAAGATTTGGCATGGGGCATTTGTTCATAGGGAAATATTATGTATCCTGTACATTGTAGGGCCAGATATCCTGTGGAGTTATTCACAGTGCATGTGATCACAAATAAAATAATGCAAGCTTTTAAGTGGAGACTTATGGTCACAGAAATAATGCTTGTGTATCTCCTTTAACATCACTCTGCTGCAAAATGTTAAAAGTCAATGGAAAATTAATCTATTGTCTTCAGCTTTGTACAGAGAAAAACATAAATGAACTGTAGTTCAGCTAAAAATTTATTATCTGCCTGTTAGCCGTCCATCTTTCATTCTTCCGTTTAGAGTATATGGTCCTAATTATTAAGTCAAAGGGAGCTCTACGGGTATTTCTTTTAGCTAATTACTTGTACCAATCAATCTGATTATAGTGGTATATATTTTGATTTGAAAAATAAGGTGCAGTTTGACTGAATGAAGAGATTTTTCAGTCCACTGTGGCACCAATCAATCAGTGAAAACATTAAGATTGTAATATGAAGATTAAAAAGTGTAAAGAATATTGAAAAACAATTCAAAAAGTGTGTTAAGCACTGCAGAGGTAAACAGTACCACGTCTTATTTTTTAGTTACYGGAATCCAAATGGAAAACATAGTCCCATAAACTGCCTATGTGATGAAAACAAGACACTTGCAATAAGCTTCATAGCAGCAGAGAGCAACCTCAAGTACCTCATATAAATACTGAAGAGCAGGATTTAACTTAAATGTCACTCTTCTCAGAGGCTTTGGTACTTAACTCAGGTCTGCAGAGAAGCATTCCTGTCAGATTGGGATTCATGCGTCTAGACTCTGTCACAGAGTTTAAACTGAAGCTGTTCTCTTAAAAAAAATGGAGTGAAGGATCAGTCCTTTCTTTTGAAACATTCTGGTTGGACCATGTCTGCTGTTACCTCTGTTGTTGCACACTGGAAGAAGTAGGGCTGGAGTCCAGGCATCCTTAGACTGGGAAGACACAAATCTGCCTTTGTCTCCAAAAGGTTGCTAGATGTTAGCTGCAAGCTCCTAGGAACTACGTGCCCCTTTCAAGAAAAAATGTAATATTTATTGGGCCAGAAAGAGGACAAATGAAAGAGTGTGATTCTCTGGCCTGCGATGAAGGCACTGACCTCAAAGGGAGAAATCCTGATTAGTAGCTGTGGCTCCCAAGACTACTGAATGTATTTCATGTACTGTCCATTTATTGCAAGTTGTAGGAAGGTGGTGAGAGACAGGGGAGACGCTAGATTCCCAAGGACAACAGAAGGCRGGAAGAAATGTCAGTGGAACAGAGGGACTGTGGGACAGCTCATAACAGAAGAATGTTATGGGGCACAGACTAAAGCTGACTCAGTGAGAGATAGTTCAGAAATGGGAAGTGGTAGTGGGAAATATCCATTACAAAGAATTTAAAAACATCCAAAGTCAAAGGAGGACAAGAAAAAAAGGAAAAAAAAATCAGTCAAAAAGTTCAGACATGTCACTTGTGCTACTACCACTTACCACTCAAGCAAATAGCCTTGGATGGAAGGAAAGGCTTTTCTCTGAGCAAATCTGCACCATGTGTGTTGCAACATCTGCATGAACAGATGTTCTTGGACTAGCCCAAGAACTGGCCATAGTGTCAGCAACTGCATTATGGGTAGAAGACTTCATATACAAACTGCTAGTATGCCTATAACACATTTAGGACAAGAGCTGCCATCCCTGCACAGATGTGCCATACAGATAAATCCTCTTGTTTGGAAGTAATGATATATTTGTGCATTGCATGGTGTAGGCATACCTGTTACTTGGGGGGCAGGGGAAGACTTCCCTTAGAGAGTCTATCCTACTCAGTTCATGTAACAGAACAGTGTAAAATATGTTGATCTTGGCTTCTAATGAGAATCTTTTRTTAGGTCTCACTGGTAAATATTTTGAGAAATGGAAATATATTCAGTTTCCATGACAGATCAAAACCAGTAATGAAGCGATAGATAAACACTTTGCAGAAAAAAAAACAGTCTTTTGAATGAGGGAAGTCTCAGATAGACAGAGAAAGAAGAAAGAGTATTTCATATAAGGGTGGCCTCAACACAACCATATGTTTATCAGTGAACAAGTTGAAAGAGACCAACTATCTCGAAGGAGTAAAGCAGATTTGTCTGAAGCATAAACGGGATTTCTGACCCTCTATAAGTTAATTAAAGTCCAGGGAGAATGAGCCATAAATGAATGAAATTACTTTTTTTTATTCTTATATGATAGGCATATCTGCTCACACAAGTGGTGTGATGAGACTGGACCAATTTTGTCAGGGCTTTTGATCTCTGATGCAGGGCAAGCATTTTCGCTTCAAAAGGAGATTGTGCCCTAGCCTGTGTGCCGTTCGCAGCACCAGTTCTATGGTAGGGAGAGGCTGATGGTCATTTCAGGAAAGCAAATTTTCATTTCTCTAATAAGTAAATTTTTAACAGAATCTGGGAGCAAGTATTTCATAAATAAGAATCTATGAAGTAATTCACTTATCTGTCTGCCTCCCTTGTAAAATATTTATTGCCTGAATGAGATGTCGGGGAGAACTGCATATCAAAGTTATGGGGCATTACAGGTCTCATAACATCTTGCTGCCTTTGATGGCTCACTAGCTGCCTCTGCAGGGCAAGATATGAGCTGAAAAAATAATACAGAAAAGTCACTGACTCACTCCACCTCAGTTAATAATTAGTGACAATGGTATATTATCATGCCAACAGCACATTCAAATGAGGTAGGCTGGGATAAGGAAAATGCAGCTCTCTGTGAGCCATGCAGGAACCGAGTTAGGTCAGAAATACACAGGTGGGAGTTTGCCTTCCTGAAAACAGGAGGCAAAGGAAAGCTTTGTTAGGTCTAAGCTTTGCCAAAGAATCCCATAACTAAGATTTGAAATTCCTGTGATTTCAAAATGGGAAGATGCATCTGATTGCCACTTGATTGCTTGTGACTTTAGACGTTGTAGGGTAGGGAATATGTYTGTCCCTGTGCTTACGCACTGCCAACAGAAATGTGGCAGTCATCCTGCCTAGCTACCACAGTAAAAATAATGATGATAAAATTGATGTTACCCTGTTTTCCATTGTTATGGTAGTAAAACAAGAAAAAACATATTTTTTTAATGTAAATGGCTGCATTCCTGTTTGGCACATTTTATGACTAAGAAAAAAAAAAAAAAATTTAGGGTTTTGAGCAAACACTGGAAAATGCCTGAGGCAGATCAAAATCCTCACAGTTAGGTATTCCTCATTTGGTTAATGTGAACTATCCAATTCTAGCTTGGCCTAACAGGTGACATTGTTGCATCTTCATATAAAAACGGATGACAAGGCTTCCCAGCTTGCTGTGTCTGCAATGCCTGGAACTGTTTTTTAAATTTTTTTAAACTATTCTTAAGATTAGTACTCACCCACTGCAGGTGTAATGGAAATGGGAAAAGGGGAGAAGCTGCTTTGGAAATTAGGCTTTCTAAAGTTTTTATAGCAACCTTGCTTTCTGAAGGAGSGATATTCCATTTTGCAAGGGTCAGTAATGATCCGTTGAGACAAAACCAGTTTTTTACTATAACTGGAAACTTCAGAAATTTGAAAGCRTAATATAATAAAGACCAAAGGGGAGACTGGGGAGGCAGGAGGGGATGACAAATAAAACCACCCAGAACATCCCTTACTCACCACGAGAAATTTTCTGTTCTGAGCATTTGCTCACTTGAAACACCTGTCTCAAATCTAGCAAATCAAATAAACAACTACAAGAAAAAAAAAGTTTATATGTGAAAAACTTTAAGAAATATCTTGTGTGTGAGACAAAAAAATCCCCACAAACCCAAAACCAAACAAAAACCAAAAAAGCCCAACCAAAAATACCCTGGTAACTCTATACCATCAAAATAAAAGGAATAAATATCCCAGAACCACGGAAAGAGGGGATAGGGKGTGTGTGTGTGTGTGTTACTTTTTTCCTCTGGGTGGTCTCTACAGCTGATTTCAGCAATTTTTCACCTTTTTTTGGGTTGTTGTTTTGTTTTTTTTCCTATCAACCCAAAACCAACAAAAGTAAAACTCAGGAGGTAACTGAGGCATGCCTATGACCATGTATGTTAGCCAGAGGAAGTTGATAATAAGAAATGTGCAGCAATTTAGAGACAGTACCTTGGAGAGACRTTTGTGTCTTTGGTGGATTTGGGTTGGGTTTTTCTCAGTGGAGGAGACAGAGAATTCTGGGGAAATCAAAGCACATATAATTTTCTTGTTGGAGACAGAAATAAAGTGATGTGTAGTAAGTGGTACATAAGCAACCAACAGAGCATCATAGATTTTTCTTATTTGTGGAAGGATTACAATAATTTGAAATTAATGTTGTTTGAAACCAGTTAGATGAACAGTAATGGTACTGGAGATATTAAGTTCTAATTTACGTGTGGATGTGTTAGAGCTCAGTAAACTGCACGTTATCAAATGATTTGTCAGCACCCTAAGAATTGACCTTACACTTGTATAGTCTTACGTCTTTCTCTTAGATGTCACTCTCCCTAGGCAACACATAACACAAATGAAAACACGACATGGTTTCAAATCATAATGTTTGTCTCATTAATTCACATCTGCAATTAATAAGAAAAAAATTTGTCCATGCCTGAAAAAGAAAACCTTTATGATCTTTAAAGATCAGTTATTAGCTTTATAACTCCATCCCCTTAGCAGCTCACTTAGCTCCAGTAATTCTAATTCGTAACTACAAATGTAAAATAAAATAAAATTTCTGGCTAAGACTCCTGAAGTATGTTTAGATACATGCCAGAATTAATGATGATTTATATGTGTCGTGGTTTAAGCCCAGCCGGCAACTAAGCACCACACAGCCGCTCGCTCACTCTCCCCCAGGTGGGATGGGGGAGAGAATCGGAAGGGTAAAAGTGAGAAAACTCGTGGGTTGAGGTAAAGACAGTTTAATAGGGAAAGCAAAAGCCGCGCACGCAAGCAAAGCAAAACAAGGAATTCCTTCACTACTTCCCATGGGCAGGCAGGTGTTCAGCCATCTCCAGGAAAGCAGGGCTCCATCACGGCTAACGGTTACTTGGGAAGACAAACGCCATCACCCTGAACGTCCCCCACTTCCTTCTTCTTCCCCCAGCCTTATATGCTGAGCATGACATCATATGGTATGGAATACCCCATTGGCCACCTGGCCTAGCTGTCCCGGCTGTGCTCCCTCCCAGCTTCTTGTGCACCTCACAGAACATGTGAGCTGAAAAGTCCTTGGGACGTAGACTACCTAGCAACAACTAAAAACATTAGTGTGTTATCAACATTCTTCTTATACTAAATCCAAAACATAGCACTATACCAACTACTAGAAAGAAAATTAATTCTATCCCAGCCAAAACCAGGACAATATGGTATATGTCATAGCAATAAATATTTTCCTACTTGGAGTAGACCAAATGTTGCCTTTTGAGCTGAGCTTCTGATGTGGTCCATTCCTAAATTTGATTTTCACAGTTTCATTTATGTGAATTCCTCTTTCCAGTCTCCTAGGAGAAGGAATAATGCTGCAAAGACGGTACCAGAGAATATCAGAGTGGCAACATAAGATGGAGGTCAAAAGACTGCAGAATTATTAGTTCAGCTAATTAATCAKCTGCAACTCCATTTAATCATCCAGCATAAGCAATGTAAAGAGCAACATGTCTGTAAATAGCTGAGCAAGCTATCAAGGAAGAAGAAAGTTGTTCTTTTTTAGTAGCAAAATCAGATCTTATAAAACCAGTGGTGGATAAAATATTACTTCTTGACATTTTTAGTCTTTTTGCGGCTAACAGTGTTGATATGTATTTTGTTATAAATGGCTCTACCTACAGAGAAAGCTCAGGTTCTGAGGGTATGGTCTCTCCACTGGGAATCTGGCTTCAAGTGCTACATTCAGTGGTCACTGAAGTGTATTGCTGAAATTAATAATGCAGTTTATATCCATTGTCTCATTTGCATTAGATTTTCTAAACTAAAATTTGAAAAGACCTTAATGTATAAATGTCAATATGTCATTTCAGGTAATTTACTTGTTCATTTCCTTCCTTTATTTCTCCACCAGTCTTGGGAAAATACATGAGCATCTGTGAGAGATTAAACTGTGCTATGCTTAGTGCACTCTAAAGCCACACTTAAGTCATCTTACAATCATCTTATATTCATTTTGCCTTGAAAGCAGTAGTAAGACATTGTTAACAGTGTGAAAGGCAGCAGATATAACCGCATATTATATCGTAAGAAGAGACAATTATAAAAAGGGTATGAGATGAAGTACCTGCTTAGAAAGCTGCAATTTTAACTGGTAATTAAACTCAAGTGTTTCATTTTCCCAGTCAGCTCATCAGTGACTCTAGAAAATAAATTATCTGAAAGTGAAATCCTTTGGGGGAAACAATAGTAATTAATTACATTTCTCAAGGGACAATATATTCCCAAAGCTTGTTTCTGGGTAACCTCTTGAGCAACAGACATTACAATGTACAGGTGGCAAAGTAGGGAGGATAAGAAAAAAAGATAATTTAATTTGAATATTCATGAAGTCTCGAGCCTGGCTTACTTCTACCATGATTTTCTTAAAAATCACAGAATCAGTACATGTTTCCCATAATATGTCTAGGTTAATATCTATCACCTTTGCCCATATGAAAATGAGGAGACAGTATTCTACAGGATTTGCTACAGTATTTTCTCTGGCATTCTTTCAAAAGTTAATTACATATACAGAGAAATTAGCGGTAAAAAGGACCTAGCAGGTCAGAAAGAAATATCTCTTTGCAATGCAGGAATTCTCCCAAGAGAACATCCTATTATGTTTTTCTTCTATATTGGATTTAAGACTTGAAGTGTTGGGAATTCCCCCTTTGTTCTAGGAAATTAATCGATTCTACTTTTTCTAATTTTTTTCTAACTAATTTTTCTTCTGATTAATTTCCTTCAGTTGCCTCAAGTTATTGTATTTACTCCCTGCATGACTATCAATCCCTTCTTAGTTTTTGTTTAGCTACTCTACACATATTAAAATTTTAATCTATTCTTGTATGTCAATCCCTTCAGACCTCTTACATGTTTCAGTATTTTTCTCCATAMTCCTTCTGTTCTGCATACTCGTTCTAGTTATCAATCATCCACAGTGAGAGATGAATTTAAAACCTCTATTATCAAAAACAGAGATTTTATGGAGCAAGGTAAAGACATCTTCCAAAAAAGAACTAGCAGTTCCAAAATTGTTGAGTAAAATACCAATCTGTTCTTTCCTCCCTGCAGAAAAGGTGTAAAATTTTATCTTTAACGACTATCTCAGGTTGTTTGCTTGTTATTATAATGGCCTTAAAAGATGAACTCAAGATGAAGCTTTTCATGACGTGACAGTTGAAAAACAGGCGAGACATGTTTCACAGCCAATATGGAAGRTAAACAAGCATGCTGTCACAGCACCTCCCAGGACAGGTAGTAGAAGTAGCCATGCTGAGAATTACAGATTTTTAGCTTGGACAAAGCTCCGCAATAATTTGGATGAATTTGTCCTGRGTCTTGGGTGTGCTTCTTACTTGTGGCAGCGTGTAGCCCTACCTACCTACAGCAAGTGGCGTACCACAGCTCTCCAGCTGTCCAGAAAAAGCCAGGCAGAAGTTTGCTGCTTAGGCAAGAGGAGTACAGTATCATCCTTCTTCACAAGCCCACCACTGCAGCTCCAAAGTAGCATTTTTGCTATTTTCAGTCAAGCATTGCAGCATGCAGAATCCTTCAGAATACAGGACCCCATGTGACAGTGTTCACGGTGCCCTGATCAAATGCTGAATGAGGTCAGGGGTAAGAACCAATATCTCTTATTAGATTACCTGAACTACCAGCGACACAAAAAAACCATGATAAAATTTAGAGACTCTTAGGAATTATTCACTGAACACCAGCATTTTCTACATTATTAACATCACGTTTTTCTACCCTTGCTGTTGGAGGTATTATAAATGAGAATATGTCAGGAGGACATATTTCCAGTTGCTCAATCTTGTTCTATCTTCACCATGTGATTCCTCCTGTAAAGATCAGACAGCTTGCAGCACTTGAGGATCCGTCAATAGCTTTATGTAGGAGAGTAATAAATATTTATCAAAGAAAAATCTGCATTACCAATCTATACCTCCCTAAAAACATCTTGGCTTATTACAGACAAAAGTTTATCCAGCACTCCCACATCAAGAATAGCATGGATTCAAATGTTCAGATCCCTGAAACTAAAAATTTTAACAGCATAATGAAAGAAACCAAGGTGATTTCAAGGCTCTTCCTAAGCATCTGAGGTATATTCTTTTACCTTAAATTACCTTTAAAGGTTCAATCAATCAGAGAAAAGAAAAGTTTCATATGTCTTTTAATTAGGCCACTTTTATAGTTAAAAAATAGTGCTAGAACATCATTCATACTTAAAGTAGCCAAAGTAGTTATGAAATAGCTTGTAAGGAAGAGTCCCTAGTGTTTCATGCAGATAAGTGTCATATAATGAAAAAGATGAAAAAGCATAAAGTTTATCTGAAACCTGTTTGAAATCGGTGGCCTGTGGATAGAATCCAGCTGTTCTGAGACAGATATTCAACCCAGGGGTCCTAAAGATTTGGTGAGCCCAATGCACCAACATGACACAGTTTATGTGGCACTCAGTGACTGGAAATAATCATACTGACGTACGGAGTTAGAGGAGAAGTGTTCTCATCCTGGTGAGCTGTCTGAAAAGCAAAGACAGGATGACATAAGCAACAAGAGTCAAAACCAAGAATAACAAATGATATATATAAATAATTCAATGCACAAGAATATTTCTCTGAATTTCTAAAGCAAAACTTTAGCAACAGATATTAATCCCAATCTTCTACAAGATTTCAAAAGATGAGGCATATCAAAAAAGTCTGAACAGACTTGCAATATTGTACTTGTTATTTATTTATTTATTTATTTATTTATTTGCATTGTGCTAGTGCCCTGGGGCAACTGTACGAGGCAACAGGCAAGTACATTACAGAAATATTATCATTCCCCAGGAAAACTTAGAATGTAAAATAAAACAACAAGCAGATACAGGGAGCTTGGTCACTGAGCTGTCTCTTTCTAATTGCAGATCTCAGAATACATCACAGATCTATGAGTAAAAACAGAAGAAAAACCACAAAAGAAGCACAGAAATTACAGGGATGTGTGACTGTAGCAGTACGTGAAGTGCTTTTATAAAGCAAAGCACTTAAGCATATACCAAGCCTTAAACATATGAGTGATTTCACTGGCATTGGCAGTAACATTATTTTGTGGAACTGGATACAAAAACTGCAAGAGCATAAGAATGTAAAGTAAAAAATGAAGAAAATCCCCTAAAGCAGTTATTAATCTAGTACGTTCATTGAACTTGTAGTTTAGCTAACTATTGCCTAATTAATATTTACATGAAATTATTACTTAAAATGTTCTTGTAAGGATCTCAAATGTCACTGTGCAAATTCAGTGTTCCATTCCTCCTTCATTTTTGAAAGTTGGAAACTGTTTAAAAGGCAAAATATGTGCCAATATTCTTTAGTTATCCCCTTCTATATGTTAATACCATGTTACTATACTCATAGGAATTTCAGATGCCACCTAGCAGAACACCTCAATATGTGTTTAACAGCATGTGTTTAAGAATGCACATGGCCTACAGTGTTCTCCTTTCACATCTCACACAATACAACATTATGTATACCTCAGGAACAACGGTCGTCTTGTTCAAAGAAACCTTCCTTGACAAAAAAGGTTTCTGTGTGAAGAAATTAATTACATTAGGCATATAATTATTTTGAAACATTATGGAATAATACCACTCAGACAACAGAAAATTAACCAAGACTGATAATATTAAGGTCATCCCTGACTTGTTAAAATAACTTAGAAACAAGCAGTTTTGAATGCATACACTGTTCTGCAAACACACCGGTCCAAATCTTGTTAGAGCCAGGGAAGGGGGACACTGATTCTCTGCAGATTTCAAAGGGTGACTTTTTGTGGATCTAGGGGTTCATCATGGTGCCGCAGTTTTAGTGGTGCCAGGGAGAGCCTCTGACATCCAGGGAGTGATTTCCTCCTGTTTCTGAGCCTTGCAGAGGAATCAAAGCATTCAGGTGAGCTTCAGAAGGTGGTTTCAGAATCTGTATTCTATTCCAAATGCTGGTCTCTTGGGAAAGGATGGAAAGCATCCCCTTCAGGTTAGAGGTTGAGATAGCGAGATGATAATGAGCAGATAAAAAATGATTAAGTGGCAACTGTTTCTCAAAAGCTTTCAATTTTTGCTTTTCATTTATTTCTTTCTAATGTCTGGGAAATGGTAGTAATTGTATAGCAGTCCATACCTGAATTCTTTAAAAAAATCTCAGGTAACAATGATGGATTCTGACTTTGTCAATGCTTTTGTTATATATACTTTTAAGTTAAAAAGAATTTTTAAAAATCTTCATAATCTGATTCATTATGAAAGACAAATMTCTAATGGCTTTTCTAAGAAAAGAAAAGGAGATTTTTATTTCAACCTTTCTGTGAGAGATTCCTTCAAATATCATCATTTTAATGTTTATAGTCAGTTGTGGGACCCGAGGATATGGCCATCATCAGCCTAGTAAAAGATGGTCACAATTATGTATCGATATTTCCTCTTTAACAAACATTAATAATTTGGACATGAAAATTAACAGTTTCACTCACAATCTGGATTTCATCTCATTTATAACTTTGTAATGGGAAGTAAATTGGTAAAGTAAGAGAAATTCCTGTTTTAAAATTGCCATATGATCAAAATCCAGACCCATAGAAAACTGTCATAATGAGCACATATTATTGGTGAATCCCAATTATTTATTACGTTGATTTGAATCTTTTTTTAATCATATGTTATTTATAACCTTTGTTAGCATCCAGTGAAACATAAAAGACAGATCTTTACCTGACTTTGATGTTTTTGGCAAATAATTTATTTTCCACTTTTGGTCTCTTCACACTATTTAGTTAATTTAGTTAATTAGTAATATCAGATTAAAAAAATCAAATGGATTGGAGGACATTCTTTGGCAAACATTGCAGTTTAGGGAGTTCAAGTTAAGATGAGTGGAAAAGAGATAATTTTTCTTTTTCTGTCTGATGAAAAGAAAATACTTAGGTTCTCCTGTGATTTCTTTTCAGGCATCTAGGCAGTGCCACTAGAACAAATTCACTTAGAATCTGGCACAGGATTAAAGCTTTAAGCATGGGAAACTGAAGTAAACACTTTTTTGTTTGGATTATCTGAGCCTAAATGGTATCACTGAAAATAAAAAGAAATGGAAACCGAAAGTTAGCCCCTATTCTCTTAGTTTTTTAAAAAGGATTGTCTTTGTGTTTGTTGAAGAGGAAAAATCCTGAGACTAGCACCCTAGCTGCACAAAGAGGGTGAGAGGAAATAAGGTGCTCAGATCTCTGTTGCTTAAAGACTGCTTACTGAGCAGTATGGGAATAAAATACTGCAAAAATGAAACAGTTTCATTGTGGTCATTTTATACAGACTTAAACGGCCACGGGCAATGAAGAATGAAGGACAGAGTAAGATCACATGCACATAACCAATTTTGTTTGCTAAAGTAGCTCTTTGCTCAAGTATGTAACAGCCATTGTCAGAGAACAAAAATACCATTTCTGATATATATGGCTAAAGAAGCAGATTGAAATTTATCTGATCAGACAAAACCATCCAAAACTTGCTGCAATTCATTTTGAGCTGCCTGGCCACTTCCAAAGTCAATAGCACCAAACAAAAACAGTGGTTCACTTTGAATACTGCTTTAGCATAAATTAACATGCAAAATTTACACGTTTTTTCTGTGTTTGCAGAATTATAAGACTGGATGTGAAAACTAAAAATCAGACATAATGAAAAATTACAAACCACAAAAGCAAATGGCAGCTTTACTCCTTCAAATCAGAGGATGTTTTTTTAAGGGAAGTTTGTATTCATTGATTAAAATGTTTCTGAGAAGGTTTTGTTGCTCAGATAAAATGGAAGGGAAAATCTTGTAGAGTTCATCTTAAAACTCACTATGACTTTGATAAAGAATTCTTGCACTATTAATCTTGTCATTTTTACTGTTATAATATTGTTAATTCTATCATGGTTTAGTATATGGTTTTGCTTCCAGTCGTTTTTTCAAACCTTTTAATTTTGGTTATAAAATTAGCTTTCTGAAGCTTTCTATGTTGGGCAATTATTTTCCAAGACACTATAAATTTTTATTTTAAAGGGTATATTTTTCCTAAATGTTACACCCTGTGATCTATTCTCTCTTCAACAGTTCAGTGGCCTGTGTTGTAGTGGTGTAGTCACATCCTCCAGCTCTTGTAGTTTCTTTTGGAATGTCCTTAAGCTTTATGTGAGCCCACCCCAAAGACTGCTTAGGAGTCTGAGCACTGTTTGTCATTTATTGTGATTATCCGTCTTCAGGAAGCACTCACAACTAGCTCCACATTCTGTAGAACTTAAAAGAAGACATAGCTCTAGCCCTAAAAATTTACAGACAAAGTAGATTGGCAATGATTGGACATACGTGTTAGACACAAAAATGCTGATAAATCTTCTTTTCTAATGCTCTTAGGAAGGTTCATATCCAGAGGACTCTGCTAGTCTAGTATTTTTATCATTCATGACAGTTCCTTAGTAATACCACTAAAACATCCTGCTAGAATTTGTGGATAATCTCTAATAAGGGTTTTTGAGGAGGAATTTGAAAGGAGAGGGGAGACACCGGGCACATGTTGCATTAGCAACTGTGTGAAAAAGTGGCCTGAAAGAGAAAATTGGACAGGCAAAGTGGAAAGATGAAATTTGAGATACAATTGGAAAAAGGCCAAACATACAATGTACCCTAAATGGAATATTAAGGTGACACAAGGAATGGTGGCTTTCTCTCCTTCCTACAGTATGGTTTCGCAAAACTTTCTGGATCATACATAGAATAGTCTAGAGTGAGYCAGCCACTTTTGGGATGCAGATATCACTCTCCGGTAGACAGGAAGAGRAGTCTTGATTTAGCACCTAAACAATGCAGCTAATGGCAGCATGGAAGGAGGATAACAATCTGACCTTTGCGGTTGCCGTGACTTTTCAACCCAGGAAGGACAGGGAAGGGACTGTAATTTGGTCACTGCTCCTCCTAAGCTGTTGACTCAGTCAAAAGGCTCAAACTAGCTATTAAGATTAAATAGGCAGGAAAATACATGAAAACAGTAATGATGTATTGCTGGGCTTTGTCTCTGTTTTTCTTAGTTTTGAATTTTACGTATACTGAAAATTCTAATAAACCTTTAAAGGCAGTGGTGTTTGCAAATGGCATACTAACTGAAACTGGTTGTTTTTAATTACTTTCTCACTTGCTGTACAACAAACAAGTTTAAAAATATATTCCTGTAATTTTCTCTCAATTTTTTACAATATTACCACACAATTAATAAGCTACTTGGTTATGACTCTTTTTTATGTTATTTATTGATTTATAGTATATGCTTCACACACACGAATACACTTTTTTAATACAACATCAGGAAAACAGCACATAAAATCTAACATGACATAAAATGTAATTGATAAATTGCAAAAGTAAAATGACTGCAATAGGGCAGTACTGTGGGTTGAACCTGTGAGGGGCTGAGACATCTGACAAATGTTAGATTCTGCACTCCAAAGAATCTTTCCAGACTGCTTTCCAAGTTCATATTGTTTAACATAGATATTCAAATAGCCCACCCTATGTACTGAAGGCATCTTGTAAAATCAATAGAATTTAGCCTCAGTAGCAGCTGTAAGATTTGGCCTCTGAATAGTCTAAAGGAACAAGAAAAAATTATTCAGGGAGAGCATATATTTTATGAGTAGAAACAGCAATGCTATTTGAATTCTACAAAGAGACTATCATTGAAATGTGAAGAGCCTTTGAGCAAATTTATGGCCACATTATGCCTTCTTTTTGCATCCCATTGTGCTCATCTGGCTCATAATTTGGCTCCAAGAGCCAAATCCTCAGCTGCTACAAATTGGTGTCATTCCAATGAAGACAGAGAAGCTGCACTGATTTATACCAGCTGTGGACCAGGCTAGTTTATTCCTTCTATATTTTTTTCAGTATTTGAATGAAGGTATAGCCAGAAAAGCTACTATGGTCTAAAGAGCAGATGAATAAACATAGTTTGAAACAGATCCAGCATGGCTATAGCGTTTCCATTACCCGAAGAAAAAGGTAAGACCCAAATTACAACTGAAAGTCAGTTAATTGGAGATTCAGAGATCTCCTGCACATTATGTGCCATTAACCATCTACCATATAAGCAGGTACATTCAGCTCAGGATCATTTAAACCTTCATTTTATTTGTCAAAGAAAAAGCAGTTAAAAACGAGAATTTGTTCTGAGCAAATTTAGTTCTTGTGTGTTTGGTTTTGTGTCTTTTTTCCTAAATCAATGGGTCATTATATACCAGTCTAAATTTCTGTATTGGTTTTTGAAATTTAAAAGTTTTTCCATAGCAATAAATTGTATTAGTCATATTAGAATGTGAATCACATGCATTTATGAACACAGTCTAACCTTGGGTAATACATGTTGGCTTCTGAAATCACAGAGTTCCTAGTTTTACTACCTTTTCTTTGTCTCCTCTTTTAGATTATTTTAGTGAGTAGAAGCACCTTGAACTAAAAAATGGAAATGAATGTCAATATTATTTTTCCTTAACAAAAACTCAATATTATTTTTCCTTAGTAAAGTCTTCTTGATGAAGACTCCTGGATTTCCATAGGCATTGTACAGCCTGAATGATCAGCATGACTCCCACAAATCTAAGATTTTTCTATCATGCCCAGAGAAAATGAAATAGTATTTCCTGATAGACTCTCTGCACTCTGGGATATACATGCAAAACTATAGAAATACTTAGAAGAAACAGACACTCTAGTCTTCACTTCTCCACAAACTAATCTACAAGGTCTGTTAAGCATCAGATTGCCTCTGTCTGGGTAGCACTCAGCACACTGAAAGAGGCTTCTAATTCCTGGGTGGCATATCCCACTAACAACACTGTAGATATTTCCTTGATACTCGGAATTAAGAAAGCTAAAGGTGCATGTCAGAACATTGAAAAAGAAAAAATTCTGAAGGGCTTTGATTGAAGATGTCTTCGAATTTCCTGAAGTGACACTCAGTTATTTGGAGTATGCCAAAAGCTATATTCAAACACTGAAGTACTGACTTCAGTCACTTCTCAGTGACTGGCTTTGGTTTTTTACTTTTTTTTTTTCTTTTTTTTCAGTGCATCACTGTCTATTGGAGTGAGTTAATTCACCAGGACAAATTAAGGATATAGGGCTTTTTGTGACAGGCTGGCACTGACCCAAACACAGACTCTGCACCCAAAGGATCAGAGGACATATCATTGGGAGCAGGATTTCCCCCCTTAAAAGTATGATGAAGAAAATAAATATGAAAGAAGTTTTGAAAAATGTGAAAAGTGTCCTTTTGTGAAGGAAGAGTTTATTGCTTTTAGGTAGTTAATAATAATTTATTATAAACTATTAGTTGGTTATTACTGATCAATTAATGAAGAATTAATAATTAAGTGAATGTGATTAATTGTTAAATAATAATTAGTTGATACTGATTATTAACGGTGTAATGATTAATATATATTATTAATTATTATTTATTATCATTATAAATTCCACTTATAGTGTATCTGCAGTAAAACTACTTTTCCCTTTCCAGTAAGTATCTATCCCTGTAGCATCTAAAGGACAGATCAATCAAATTGCAGGGAAATAAGCCCCTTGTTCTCTTTAAGAATGTGTCTAAGTCAGTTTACAATTGTTGAGTAAATGGATGGAACCTTTGGTTTGACTGCAATATCCATTTGGATATAAAGTCTCTGTAATTCCTGTTGGAATTTTTTACCAACTCCAAGCAAACAGGTAATGATTCTGCTGTTCAGACAACGTGCTTGTAATAATCTAAAATAATACTTTAAAATAGAAGTGTGGAAAGGTCCATTAAGCTATGCATTTAGTTTCCCTTCAAGGAAAAAAAGGCAGTTCAACACAGTATGAAAAGACAGYTCTTAAAGAGTGGAATAGATGAGACTTTAAAATGAAGTTTGTAGCAAAATTTTCTGAAAAATTCTACAGCCTGATTTGTTCATTGAAAAATTTGGAGTTAGAGTAATAAGGTGTAACCTCAGAGTTTTGAACTCAACCGCTGTTATGCAAGAATAATGTGCAATTTAAGGAGGAAAAAAATAATTTTAAGGGTTAGGATCAGACCCTTTTGGAATAAGCCCATAATCTAGATGTGGTTGAGTTAATATGCCTGGATCCTAAGAAAATATATATTTGGCAAGAGAGCCTTCAACAGCAAGTGATGAAGCTAAATTAGATCTATGAGCACTACATAGTGGCATCAAATTTGGACCTGGTAAAACACTGGTTCCACTGAAACTTTCTGCTATTTACCACTCTATCAGGCTCCAGAAGCCCATAACCTCTGAACATCTCAACTCCCATGTAAATCATGATTTGGACAGTACTCAAGGGTGGGTGGATAAAGAGGTACCAGCCTCTTGCACAGAAATTAATTTTATCCCTCTCTATATTTGGTCACTGCTCTCAAAGGTATTACCTCCTCAGGGATTTAAACGCTAACGACAGACATTTTGCTACCTCCAGCTACAAGAACCTTTACGACCAGTGAGAGACTTCGGTCTCACCAGTGAGAGTACTCATATTTGAGTACTGCCAAGGGAATCTGAAGGTTAAATAAGGAAAAGTCTTGGCCTATCATGCAAACCAGGTCCAAGCGTGTTTGCTTGGTATTCCATGGTCGTTGGCGTCTCTGGCACGGCTGGGTGAAGTTTCATCTTATTTCTTGTGGGGGGCCACTGAGGGAGAGAAATGTTAATGTACAGGTAAGCAATGTGATGTCAGCAAGCACTAGAGGTGTGAACTTCAACCCGTGGGGAAGAGTCTGCCCTGGAGAGTCAGGCGCTCAATCTCTGTCCCTGCGGGTGAGCGCAAACGCCCGCAGCTACTGATGGCTGAAACTCCAGGGTATTTTCCCCTGTGTTGTTAAAAACACTGCATCGAAATGCGTGTATAGTACTATTCAGTGTATATGGAGTGTGTTCACCCATTCCCATTCTGAAGATGTGCCAGTTCCTTGGTGTTTGAAATGGAAAGCTACAGTAGGTCATAAAAATGTGATGGATGATTTAGGTGGCTGTATTCAGCTGTAAGCAATAAACGCTGAGCTCGGCAGAAACTACTAAAGGCAAAACTGCAAGTGATTTACTAGCAATTTAAAGCACATGAGATTTGTAATGCATGAGGCCCTCAGGCCCATCACTTCTCTTCAGTAATGGGAAACAATATTTTGGTGAAAAATGGCACATTTAATTTCAACCTTGTGCTGTAAAATATAAAGGCAACCTAGTTTTCTTCATTTCTCAGGGTGTAGCTATTTGCATCTTAGTCAAACTGCAAGTGGATGTTCAAAAAATTGGCAATATTAATATCCCTTGAGTGAGTTTTGTTACAAAGGACAAAAAATTATTTCAGGATAACTAAAACAGGACAGTTTTAAAACTACTGGTTGAAATGATTTAAATTTTATCTTGCATATGATAAACTTGTGTAAGATTAACTCCATAGTGAGCCAATACAGCTACCCTTTGAAGGAAAAATTGAAAATGTCATCTATTTCTACCCAAGTACCAGTACAGCTAAGTAGTTCAAATATGTATTTTAATTTAAGGGGGCCCCTGTGGGTGAAGGGATGCTGGCATGAAGTTGAATACTGAGATATCACATATTTGGTGTGACAGAGATAAACACCATCCAGCTGGGACCTTATGCTGAAGTTTCCTGATGTCAAATTCTCAGTTCATGAGACAACCTTTAAAACATTGTTCCGCTTAGGACAGTGAGCATGTGAAAATGGTGTATTGGATCCCACTGTGAGTTTGAAGGACTGGGAATTTAGGTAAAAACCACCTTTTTATTTTCAAAGTGCCGTGCATGACCTAGAGACTGGAAGGCATGAGGAACCTGCAACCTTACAACACCACAGTCTGAGAAAAATGGCCTTTCCACACAGCAAAGCTAATCAGGTTCTGCCAGTTTTCCATCGGTTATTTCCAACATGGTCATGTTATCTTGGTTCCTGAGTTACCACCTCCTCTCTGAAAAAAGTGTTGATCGTAGGTGAGTTCTGCAAGCAACCAGATCATGATGACTGAAAATCTTCCCCTAACTAGCAAAGATCAAGCATCTGGTTTCGCCTGTGGTATCAGTAGCTGAACAACAGGTTACTGACAATCCAAGCTGGAGTTGAACGATTTGTTTTGGTTGACTTTCTGTGTGCTGCCCTATATACCCCATCTCTTTCACATCTCTGCTCTGTGCAATACATTGCCCTTCCCTCTGCTCCCATGCTTCCAAGGTGTCAACTCTGCCGACCATAMATCTCATTGCGTGCACCTTTGCAGAAAGGATTATTTTAGTTATAAAACAGCTGTTGTAAACATCCCAAATTCCAAAGGTAATAAAAATGTCCTGAAATACTTCTTCTGGATAGATAAATGAATAGATGAAAATTGTATCCATTCAGCCGTTTGCTAATGAAGATTAAAGCCCAGTAGTAGGCAATGAAGAAATAATGCTTCTAATTTATTTTTTCTTTTAAGTCTCTAGTGGAGTCTTTCCCTTACTGAAAACTTGAATCTTTTTAAACTTTATTTATCACAGATAAACTCTGCCTGAGAAAGTTTCTATCCAGAAATACAAGATACTTGATACTACAAACTCTTAGACCAGCAACATGAGGCAGAAGGGAGGGAGTTAAAGTTATGAACTAGATATTTATACTTTTATCTTGAATCTGTTGAAACCATGGTAATACATCAATCATTTCTGTTCTGCCAGTGTAACCTTTCCTAACTTGGTTAATAGAAAGGATTAAGATAAAAAGGAAGTAGTAAAGGCTCTTTCTGAGAAGTGGCAATGCACATATCCACTTAAAATCAAGTATCTATACAAGGAGCCATAACTAAGAGGCAATTTTCATGTCCTACAATGATTTTTTTTCCCCAAATTATTAAATTGGAACAAAAAAATCAAAATCACAAAAGCTTTTAAAAACTAAAACCTCAAGATAAATCACAYGAGTCAAAACTTTTCAAGATAGCTTTTGATTTGATCCTTTTTAAATTTTGTTTCCATTTTTAAACAAAACATCCATTTCTTTTTCCAGCAAAAGGTTTACCCTATTAAAAAATTATGCTGGACTTTATTATTTGGAGTAATTTAGGAGTGGCAAACTGTTAGATAACAAAAAAAAAAAAAAAAGAAGATTGAATAAGGAGACAATAAAAGTGGTTTTGAATGGTCTTGCAGGTGGGAACATGAAGGATTTTGATAGTCAAAGCTGCTTTCAAATAAGCTGATCTTAGTAGATAGGTTTTTATGGCAATGGGTGAGAACATTTTACAGGACTGCTAGAGAGAAGGCTGCTGTAGAAATCAGATGAGATGTTGTAGATCTTCAGAGGTTATGGATGTTAGGAAAGAACAGATATTGCAAATGCCATGGAAGAAAATAACAAGATTTAGACACATTCTACGTTCATGGCATGAGAAAGAGCAAGAGCTGGATCTGTTCACAGTTGCTTTCCTTCTGCAACACACAAGCAATTGGCATCGGTCAAAGGACATATTATGCTTTCTTTTCCCTTGGGAGCATGCAGAAAATGGTGGTATTTTCCCCCAATGCTTACACTTCTGACTTCCCCATTTTTGGAATGTCTAAACATCCAAATCTTTGAAGGTGTTAAGCTATTTCCTTTTGACTTCTTTAATGTAATTTCCACTTTTACTCTACCCCTCATTTACGCTCTGCAGAGTATTCTTTTTTTCATTTTTATGAGCAGTGTGTTTACAGCATTTTAATTCAAAGAGATCAGATCCCAGGGAGATCRCTGTTCTTCCTAAATCATACTTCAAAGGAAGTCTAGGACTAGCAAAAGATTTGCAATTTGTGTTCAATAATTGGAGCAGAGCACCTGATAAGGCAGAATATTAGATCTCCTCATTTAGTGACAAATGATGAGAGTGATGTCCAGTGGCTTTTGTAATGTAAATTTATTGCAAATTATTATGGAGTCTCCTTTTAATTGACATGATTGCATAGATGTCTATGGAAAAGAGTTACTGTGCTCCAAGTCCATGTTTTTTAAGTCCATGTGTTGTTTTTTTTTTTTTTTTAAGAAGCATGGTTTTTAATGAAGACTGTTGAAGCTGTGACCATGCATAATTTACTTTGAATAAAATTCTTTTCCATGCTAGTAGATTTATTTTTTATTTCTTTCCTTGAGCTATACAATATCTGACCACAGTAGTTAGTTACTCTCATTTCACACTCTAGAGCTTGCTGAAAGATGGCAATCTTATTTTTCTTGCCTCTTTCTCTGGGCTGCTTCCTGTAGTCTTTCTTCCCTGGGAAACTCTTTTACGAAGTTGCTCAGAGGCAACAGGCAAGGATTCAAAAGCTGCAGTGCCCACACAGCAGGGACCAGCGAGTGTGTGCCTGCTTAAACTGTACCTGGTGTTCAGATGAAATTATGGCATGCATTAGCAACAGAACCATTTCTGCAAGAGTTTGGTCCCAGGAAGATTGTGGTACAAATTTCCTGTTATAACAATATAAAACCAACRTCATATCCAGATTGTGAAAAAACTTTTCAGTTTGATTTAAAATTAGTACTTTCTTCTCATGGTGCCAGAAATAGCCTATAATTAATTCTGTCAAGTATAATTTTCTATTGGATTAACTTTTCTTGTCTTAATTTATAAAGTTCATTTATTCTTAATTAGGCAATGGTAATGGTCATGAGTGAGACTGGGACCACTCTTGGAAGGTTTTAGAAACAGATGAAAGGATTTTTCCAGAAGTTAAGAACAACTGAAATTGAAAAGCCTGGTGTAGTTTTAATTATAGTGAATCTCTACTGGGAAAATTCAATACTGTGAGATACTTGTCCAACAAAACAAAACTGTGTTCAACCTAAAGAATCTGAATAATTCAGTAGGGGTAACCAGGTACTTAAATTTAAGCAAATACATACATCTGTGTACATCTTTAATCTATTTCTATAATTTACCTCTTACCTTTCGATGAATGAGTTTAACGTCTGTAACAAGGACTGTTACAAGCAAGGACAAAAATGTGAAATGTATTTTTAATAATTCTGTAGTGTTGTTACAATGTTTATTCATAAAACATYCAAAAAACATGTGGATGTGGCGCTTCGGGACATGGTTTAGTGGGCATGGGTGCTGGGTTGACGCTTGGACTCGATGATCTTAAAGGTCTTTTCCAACCTTAATGATTCTATGGTTCTATGAGTCTATGATTACACCAATATTGAGACACGTGGATGGAAATGGTCTTTTCCCTTTGATAAAGATAGTTTGATACCAGTTAAATTTAGCTCTTAATTATGTACTTTCCTTTATAAACTGTGAGTTTTGCCTAATTGATTTCATTTGTGTGAATGCAGCAGAGATGGGCCTGAGATGTTTGAAGTAAAGCATGTTCTTTACCATGCTGCTGAATCAAAACCTCGACCAGATATAAAACAAGAATTCATCTCCAGACTATTTAGGCTTCACCAGTGTGAAAGTTTGTGTCCTACATCTGTGGTTAATTACGGCTGTTTGCCAGTTTCACCAGATCACTCGGTTATCCTCATAGCACCTCAGAATCAGGAAAAATCAGCTGCACATTTGGTTTAGTAAATTATCTCTTTGTTTATGTCATTATGTGAGAGCTTTGGTATGTCCTTGGTTAGTTCTACAATTACACTGGTAACTTCTTTGTAACCTTATTTTGCAGTGGAGACTTTTCTGATGAATCACAGCGCAGAAATCCCAGCACTGCCCTCYAAGTGCCTGGGACAATTCTTCAACCCAGCTTCTGTAATATGAATCCAAAGTAGTCTGAATATTAAAAAAAATCCCTAAGCAAAACTTTATTAAACATATCATTCTATCTAGCTCATATAGTGTGGGTACACAGGGCATAAACAGAGAGAACAATCCACATGGCGAGCATTAGTCATTCATGCCAGTTAACACCCTGTTTGAGATGATCAAATCTGAATGACAGAGGTGCATGGAATAGGGCAGAAAAGAATTTTTTATTTGAAATGCAAGTCAARCTCCAAATACAAACCATTGTCTCAATGGTTCAGGAAATTTTAACACCTTTTGTCTACTCTTAAGACATTCACAGGTAATTCCCCTGGCTTCATATTAGAAGTGCTAAAACAAAGGTCAAAATGACCTCAACTTGAGATGTTGAAAGCACTGTAACCTGTATAGAAAATGTTCTCTGATGGCAGACTTTGTTCCAGGCCTAAGGATTCATAGCCCATTTCAGTTTTGATACACCACCAAGAAGCTTTTTTCTCATGTTTTTTGGGGGTTATAGGTAGCAACAGATAAACTTCTCTTGGCTAAAATACTGTAAAATTTGTTGTTGTTCTGGAGATAAGTTGCCCAGACAAAATCAGGACCTACAGAAAATCTCTTTCCGTATGGTCTTTCCAAGTCCTTTGGCTACCAGACTCTAGTTTTTAGAATACCAAGCAGTCAAATAAAATCCGTTCAGGTTCCTCCATGATTTCTTAGGCTCTGTGTAATTTAATGTCCACATGCTGCTCTTCATCCCAGCAGGATGACAGTGACCATACAAACATGTAATCTGTTATGAGTCACTCACAGGGCATATTTTAAAGGGAATTTGAACACACAGAAGATAGTTTAGCCAAGACAATCCTTGCTCTGCAGATTTCTCAATGACTGTCAGATTGGGGTCTTTCCAGTAAGTGTATTCTGAGCAAGATTAAGTTATATATCACTTCCATTCTGTCACATCTGGAGATACAAAGGTTGGCAGAAAAAAATCTACAGAGTTTTTAAGTTCTGCATGTTTTCTRCATGTTGCTGTACAAGTCTGAGGCACTTGAAGGCATGTAGAGTGTTAAGTTGTGTTTACATATCTCACCCCTTGGCAGAACTCAAATATCTAGAGGTGCAATACCTCTCCCTTCCCTCTTGGTCTACCAAATACCATTTGCCTGAAAGGATAGGATATGGTGAAAGGACAATTTAGATACAGGAGCTTAATGCCTTAAAGAAGTCTGTTCTCACATTGATAAGTACAGTTCAACCCTTGTGATTGGAATCTGCCAAGGGTCAATACTTTGATAAGAAATATAAGTGCAATTTTTAGGGTTGAAATTAAATAATCTTTTCAGGAATATTTGGTGCAACAATGATGSCATGCAGTGTTTCATTTTGGAATAGCCAACTCTCATTCAGTGCAAAACAATAAGTTGCATTTCYTTTCCAGTTTTTTAATCCCCTTTGAAAAATCTTTCCTTTGCCAGGGTAGGTCATTTCTCAAAATAAAATAAATTAGAATAAGAAATATTGACAAAGTTTCTTTGAAAATGTCAAAAGAACTCTATTGATATTTTCTACCTTTCTCTAGTCTGTCACCCAAAACCCATCTGAATTCACAAATAATTTTGCATATTTCTTCCTCTGTTTTTTAAAATTAGATATTCACTGAAAAAACATTGCCCTGTTCAAGGCAAAGTGAATTGTATAGAAGTTTTGTGTACATCTGTGGAAGGAGGCACAGTCACAGTCTGTATGGTCTTTTACTGGGAATTTTCTTCTTTGCGGTCCCCTGAGTAACTGGAACTGTCAAAATTCTGAATGAGAGCTAATGCACCCTGCTTAGCATCTGGACAGACCTTGCCTGTCTCTGTTTGCAAATGAGCCTGTAGTCTTACCTTACATGACTAGTAGTTTTTTCTTCCTTCTACCAATTCCAGTTTCTCCCATCTGTAAAGAAATTCCTCCCTCTACCAACAGAATTACAAATTTCATCTTATTTTTATCATCATCCTTGAATAGTTCCAGGCAATTTATATACATGAACCTTTTAATTCACTTAAGATGCCTTTCTTAGAAGGATAAGAATTCGTTAGGAAGCATTACTAAATAGGTCAATTCCCATGATGTTATATTCTCTGGATAGTCCTTTTTATGCATAAAAAAMCAAAGGATTTTCTTACTGCATCTTTAACATGTAGAATCATTATGTTCTCTGTGAATTCAGAAGAAAAGGAAGAAAGGATTAATGTTTAAACTGAATTATTACCCATACCCCCCCAAGAAGATACAGCTTGAATCCAAACAAACCACGGAGATTACTGGAAAAGCTGGCAAAAGAAACATTACCACAACTGTCTTATCAGGCAGCTGAGAAGGGAATAAGTATTTACTTCGTGAGGGCAAGTATTCCCTCCAATATTCTCCCAGAGGGAATATATTTCAATCTACCAATAAAGGAGATACATTCCAGGGAATTTTAAAGCATTATAGTGAATAAAAACTTATTATATAATATTTAATCCAAAAGCATTTGTCTTGGTTTCTGTCCAAATTTCTCACATAATTATGCAACTTTCTTGCTGGTCTTTTGGCTAAACTCCAGTAAAACATCAGTTTAATATCTACTAAGTAGGTTAGAAGTATGAAAACTATATCTTGTGCTAAGGATGTGGACACAGTGGTCTGAAAGGCCTCTGCTGCAGCCACCGTGTTTCCATGACTACCTTTAGTATTAACAGTAATTTTTCATACCCTAACACCAGAAATAAAATCCTTTCTTGCAAGRTATGGGTTGATTATTTTTTTTCTTTCCTCACAATTAGTCACTTTCTCCAGCTGACTAAGATTTAACCTTTCATCTCAGCTCTCAGAGGAGCTACTCTGACATTCATCTTCCCAGTTCACCACACTCACTCTCTGTGTGGTCATCACAAACACAGTTGGGAGTGGACGACAAGCAGCATTTGAGAGGACTCTACTTGATAACGTGAGCCAGAAATACAAGAAGTACATCAGTAATTGTTGTGAGCAGTGAAAATTGTTCAGTGACCCATGGATGAAAGATTGACTAAGCCCTTTTTTTTTAGTCCGCACAAACACCCAGATTCCATTTGAATACTGTTCACCCATAATGAAAGACTCCAAGGTGATACACCTTTCATGGAAGGAGTAATATGGACTGTCCTCATGCATTTATCTCACAGCAATAGGAGCCTTAAATAGGTTTTATATTTCATTACACTACTACAGCTGTTGAGCTGGGCAGTGGTAATGATGAGGGTTATTTTGCCAACCATCAACAGATGGCATATTACTGTGTAAAATGCTGCGGTGATGTGAAGTCGGTGGGTGAAATCCCAGACTAGGACGGAAGTTTTGCTGTCAGTCTGGGCCATACTTCAGCAATTGGTTTCTCATCATGATAGCAATCATAGAAGTGTATTAATTATGTTCTGCTTGGCAGAATACATAAAGTCAGCCATTTGTATTGGTAAAGTTGTTGTGCTGTTTAACAGCACTGTAGAATACCTTAGATGGTCAATACGAAGGCCAGTATAGAAATACAAAATGCTACCCATAAAAGTAGAGGTGAAATGGATAATTTTGTGAATGGAAACAGGTCAAAGTTTATGTAACTTGGAGTCCCAAGTTTTCCTATTCGATTGCAGAAATAGGAAAAAAGTGAATCTATATATGAGGCACACACTGGTTATGTAACATGGAAGTGAGAATGTTTTTAGAGATGGACAGGGCAAGTGTTTGTTCTAACTTTGTGATGCATGTTTCAATTTCTTCACATCTGCATCTTCTAGCAAATATTGTCTCTATCCAGTAAAAACCATCGGACTATATTGTTAGGGTCCAAATTCATCCCTATTACAATACCACTCATGACAGTAATTATGCTTTCAGGGTGTATTTTAAAAGACTGAAGAAACATGGAATCTAATGAAATAATTAAATAGCACATGGACACCCATATAAGAATGCACATCTATTTCTGTGTCATATGCAGTTAGATTTTACTTTGATTGTAGGTTAATGACATGGAATATCAATATAAGATTAACAAAGTAGTTACCAGCACACATTTTCCTTCCACTTATAATTCCTTCTCTAATACAACAAATTAAATTACAAAATGTTTTGCCTGATTTTTATCTTTCTTACTTTGCCTTTTTTCATTTTACCCGTGCCTTTCTTTCTACAACAAAAGCATCCAGAAAGCGCTATGTTTGCTACAAGTCAATAGTGAAAACAAAAGGAAGTAAAAAGGTGTCTGAGATGTTGTAACAGACATTGCAAATATATTCCTACTGGCAGCAGGAAGATTTCTGGAAAAGAAATTAAGTTTTAGGTGTGTGATGATCATGAGAGAAATTATCCTCTTCCCCCATGAAGCTTATGATACAACGCCCCCAACCTATAAACAGTTATGTAAATGCTTAATTTGAAGCATATGAGTCATCTCGTAGCTTACAGAGTGTTAAGCAGTTTCCTCATTGCAGAGGTGTAGCCTAGACTGGGGTGGTAACAAGTGTGCTTTTTGCTAAGGTTTCACTAGCAATTTGTTTAGAGCCCTTTCCAGTGTCTAGCCATTCAAGCTTTATTTATTCTTTTCCTAATAAGTTCAAAGTAATATTGCCCTACAGATGATACTGAATTAAACTTGACACCCTCTATATGAATGCATTAATAAATCTCCCCCTTTCTTCATACTCCTTTACATAGCCTGCCAAAATCAGTAACCTCTTTAAAGAACAGAGGAAGAAATAGTGAATGAAGAAATGAACAATCACAAATGTAACTAGCAATACTTGTTATCACAGTGGCATTTACTGGCCTCCACCAGAAGGAGGATCCATTGCAATTTTGATCTGGTTTGTACGGAAGAAACAGTAATGATAGATCTACAGTATGCAACACATCCTACAGTTATATCACCGGTGTGGTTCAGAATGAGTAAGCTCTGGTACAGAAGCAGTATGGATGATCTAATACAGCTTTTTACAGTTATATTGCTTTCAGAACTTTAGCTATTATATCTGCATATTGTTTTACTATGTAATGTACCCAGGTCTACTCATTCATTCAGCTGATGCTGGGGAATCTCGACTGTGGAATCTCACTGACTTGCTGCCCTTGCAGTTTAATTAAACAAAACAGAGGATGGGAGGACAAATTTCTATGAGCACATAAATTAGAACAGAAAGTGTCAGTAAGTATTCCAAAGTCATACATGTGTAGCAGAGGTGGAACTGCATTTAAATGTCAAGGTCAGAAATTTTTGGTAAAAGATAGTCTCACCCAGAACAAATGGACTTCACAGTGTTTGGTAAATCAAACATCTTAAATTTATGACAAGTCAGTGAAGATCCYCAAGCTTACGCTGCCTTGGGCTTGGATGTCGACAATCATGTGGGRCCTTTCACACCTGATGCACTAAAGCTGGAAGTCTGAATTTCCTGTGGGCTACAGTTGTCATCTTAGAAGCAGCCTTCCTCTGCAACATGACTGGTATGCATCCCTGGTGTGGAGATGGTCGACATGGAAGGCACCCTAGAAGCTACAGCTTCAAGAAGCTTGAGCTGGACTTCCAAGGTCCATGCTTCCAGGCAGAAAGCCATAAAAGAGCTTCAGGATCATTGATTTTAAGGTTGTTAGCAGTAAAGCCTTGGGATCCCCAGCCCATCTAAGTTGCTATCCTTAACAGTGAGTTTTAAAACTCTCAGAACATAGGTTGACTAAGGTCCAAGAGGGTTTCCAATACTCCTCCTGCAGCACTTGAATTCAGAGCCTGCAAGTCCTGGGAGAGATCCCAGCATCTTGGCTTACCAGGCCAGCCTTGCTCTTGGGACTATCCTGGGCTAATAGCTCTGAGGTGCTAGTCTATTCAAATTAAATAAACTAACAGACAGCAAAAAATCCAAGAAAACAGAATGGCAAGTCTTTTTTCATCAGAAATCCTGTCTCCTGGAAACCTCTGCTTTTCCATCCCACTGTCTAAACTACGGAAACTTAGTTGTATTGAACCCAGTATGTCCAGCCTATGAATCATTCATTTATGGTCAATTTATAAATAAAACTGTAAAAATTCTATGGGAGATATGTTTTTATTCCTGTCAAACCAGTAAGCAACAATTTGCCTTGTAATTTTAAATAATCTGTTGGAGCTTTTCATGTTCTCACTTAATGAAAGGGTGAGCTAGGAGCTCTTCATTTTTTGTCTTTCTTAGTGAAAATCTGGGGGTTTGCAGCTCTTTACACAAACAACAGCTCATCTGCAATATCTCCCATGTCACCAAGATAAGTTTTTATTCATAAAAGTGACATTTGAGTAACTAATAGCTTTTTAATAGAAATATCTTTAAAATGAACACAGATTTTTTTTTTCCTTCCAAGTCTTCATTTATGCAGAAAATGTCATGTCAACCTTTTTCTTCTGCCTTTTCGACAAATGCTCTTTTCAAACTTACATTTCAGTTTCATTCTAATATGTAACGTGTGCTAATCATATTAGGAATGATTTATTTTATTCAGGATGGCAAACTGCTTCTCTTAGCTAGTTCTTATTCATAATGCCACTCTTAAACCTACAGCAGAACAATCTTTCTCATGGATGAAGGGAAGCAGCTGCTGTCAGCCAGCTCTCCAAGACCTCTTTTACTGTGTTTTGCTTCGTTTTGTTTTGTTGGGTTTTTTCCTTCCTGATTACTYCTTGAACAATGTAATTTTGTAATATTTTATGATCTCTTATGTTAGGGTCCTGGCAGATTCCAGCCTTCGTAACTTTATGTGTTAACACAGAGGTGTAAGATGCATCTCGGTGTTAACAGGGTTTATGCTGCCTTCCTCCTGATCTGGATGCTGGAGGTCTAGTCGTGGAGTTGTCTCCAGGCAGGGAGGTTGCAGGAGATCTCTCAGGATGGGGAAGAGGGGATGGGATGAGAAAGGGTGACTGTGAGAACATGGGGCRACAGGAGTGTTGTGGGCTTTTGTTTTGAGGAGGAAAAGCAATATCCCCATTGCAGCTATAGGCTTTGATAGGCTCTTTCAGCTTAGCCTTTTACTGAAACCTGCTTTTCGGCTACTGAAGTGTCACTGGGGAGGTGCCAGCAAGCCATCTCTGAGAGGATATCTTCTCATTACTCTTGTCCAGCTTCCCATATGCACACCCTTGAAGAGGTCATGTCCTAATCTCAACAGCAACAATCTCTTTCTGCTTCCCAGCTACTCCTTCCGCACAATACTGACCTAAACATTAAAAATGGAAACAGCTTTTACAAGAATCCCTTACTGTAGTATAAGGGGATACAATTCAGCAGGACATTTAAAAACTACTACTGTTCCTATGGAGTTAGCTTTTCTGTCACACTCATCAAGATAGGTATTCATTTTAGAGACTGACACAGAGGAAACAGAAAATTTACAGGACAGGACCAGTCACCCCATGTCATCCTATTACCTGCCTTGGACACCAAGGAAACGCTGCCTGCCATCACAGTCCTGAAAAAAATCCTCACTTCATCTTCAAATGCCCACCTAGAGTAGAAACAACTTTGCCTTTTACCCTCTGCCTTCTACTATTTTCCYCTGTTTTTTCATGTCTCTTAAATTCTCTCATTATTTAACAGTTGAACTTTATCATCTCACTCTACAAAGTGTTTTAGGAGAATAATTTATATAAAATAAAGTTTAATATACTTGTTCTCCAAAATCTAATGCATTAAAAAAAAAACAACAGACAACTCTTGCCAAACTTTAGTCACAACTATCTCTGATTATCCTGAAACCTGGAGAAAATAAAAGCAAGCTGGGAGCAAAGCATTCAACTGGATAAGCTCACCTAGCTACTTTTTATCATAACAATAAATTTCCATCTTTTAACTTTTCAAATAAATGCACRTGCTTCTCTTAAAAAACGCATTGCTGAATTTCTATCAGAAGGCTATTTTTTCTTGTCTCCTAGTGTTAATGAAGCTCATTACCGGTACTGTTTTATATGTGCATCCTGTCAGAACAGACAGATTAATTGCCTACAAAGGACAGCCATATGATCTTGCTTTTTATTAGTAGTATTTCTGTAGTTTAAAGTCTGTCAACATTTTCGTCATAAAATTAGGGCTGTTTTCAGGGACTATGACTCTCGTACCTAGAATTTGCCCTCCTGCTATTGRATAGTATCAGTTACAGGATGTTGGGATAGTGAACCTTTGCTTTGATTCAGTCTGGGTGACTGTTTTACTCTTTCCCACTTTTTGTGTTTGAAGAGTAAGGATCCCAAATTAACATTCAAAAAATATATTTTTTTGTGAAAGAAGGATCATTTTCAAAGTAGGTTTTTTTTTTTTTCCACTGATCTCACTTCAGATAATCCATATGACTTCATTTAAGATAAGTATGGATTTAAACTCCACTGGGAGTATACTCTATACATTCAGGAAACTGGGTGGATATGCAATCGTGCAATAGTTAATGCCATTCATTTTGGATTGTTGTATAAATAATGCTCATTTTCATATGTCTGCAATTATAACACACTTTTAAAGGGATGTCATTTAGATGCCAAAGGACTGAAAGTAAACACTGTATTAAGCACTTTCTAAAAATCCATAACTGTTTTGTTACCCAGTAGTTTGTAACAAYACTTACAAATAATTGCATCAATAAAAATCAAAACCTACAGCTGCAACGCTATTCTTTAGACCTGGCAATGGACTAGGTAGTGCAAGAGTTAACACAGCCTCTTCTTATTCCCCAGACCTGGATTAAAACTCTAGCTCCAAGTCACAAATGAAAAGAGGTTTTGCACACTTACCCTGGTCCCTCGTGGACACGTGTCCACATTAAAAAGCCATCATGCAGCTTGGGGTGACTGACAGCCTCAACTCTGGAGGGGCAGAGGCCTGGGTGAGCAGTGGGGCTGCTGCTCAGGGTGACACCCCGCACCTCTGCAGAGAGCTGCGCTGTCAGAGGCACCAGCCTGCCACCTCCCTCCTTGCACAGCTTGTATCATAAATATTGCATAACGAATATTTGCCTCTGATCATGTAACCAGCAGCTGTCGTGCCTTATATTTCTGTTGTCACTCAAACTCTGCTTTTAGTCCTTGCTTTGAGACCTGCAAAAACTGTTAAAAAACACAAACAACATTATAGACAACATTCTGCGTTCCTGGGGCTTCAATGGAGCAAGGTGAAATTTTCCTTCACTTTCTTCTGCTTTTAAAAAATGTTACAACTCTCATGCCTCTCAGAGCACTTAGAAAATTAAAAGAAAATTACAGTATTGGTGGGCGTGCAGCAGGAGGAGGGTAGGTTGTGTAAATTGATCAGGAAATTCACAATTATGCTGGTAATGAGGATTGATATCTTGCTTGCTGACCTCAGGTATTTGGCTTCAGGTACAGGAGACCTAAATCTCAGGAATTTTTCTGGCAGGACCCTGTATAGTGCAACTATGGAAATTGCAACTAAAGGAGAATGAAGATGGACTAGAGAAACGAGGACCACGTTGCTGCAAGAAGATAAACCATTTAAGCCTTGCTGTTGTCCAGATTTTCCAGTACTCAAGAGCATCTCCTCTTGACAAACAGGAGCAATAAACCAAAATAATTTAATCATTAATTGTTCTTGAGAAGGAAGTTGTTTTGGAAGAATCACATTTTATGATGTCCAGAACTGCACCTACTTCAAACACAGATGGGCACATCAGGCTCTGCTTCTTCCTGGCCTTCAGCCCGGCCAGGMCATTTTCCTATTAAAGAGTGATAGCCAACGTAAAGACAGCCCTCGAGCAGGTGTAATTTAGGAGTACAAGAACAACTCCCCCACTCTTGCCCATGTGGTGCAAGAACAGCTACTATCTGTGGAGGGGGATGGAGATCACAGGTCTTCACCCATTCCAAAAATCAGAGTGAGAAAAGGCAGGTTTCTGGGGCTGGGAGCAATGGGCAGGTCCTGCCATGGGGCAGAGGCTCTCATATATCCACTCGTATACCTGGAGCTCAGAAAGCAGGGTATAGCATCAAGAATTCAAGCTTTCCCCATTTCTATACTTTTTTTCCTTTAAACTCAGGTAGAACATATGCAGTGCTAGCTGGATTCTTTTTATTCCATTGGTAGCATTTGTGYAGTTACCCTTGCTAAGTGTGGTCTATCAATATGCAATTACATAGAGGTACATACTGAAAAAGCCTGTCTCCCTTTCATGTGGAAAGGAAGCTGATCAATAGCAGTAGATTCCAGCATGTGTGTGGTCCAAGAGTATAGCATATTTGTCACAGACAAGAAAACAAGTCTCTCCATTTGCATCTTTGTGAATGAGAGGGTTTTGTTTTCATGGATTTTGTTTCAGGAGTTTCTTTGGAAAGCAGGGGACTAACTCACACATGCGAGAAAAATAGAAAGACTACATGGTGTAATGTCTGCGGTATAAAAACAGAAAACCTAGTGCTGTTAGAAACAGCATACATTCACATTTTTATGCAATAGAAATATTTGATGTGTTAGGACTTTTAAATTGTATAAACAGATATTAGTCCATGTGATACTTATTTAAATGGCAAACATCAGCTATTTCTGAGGATATATTAAGAATTAGTATTTTCTCTGTCCGTTGCAATACCTTCATAACGTAAGGTGGGGACACCACGATTTAAAGCAGAAGCACATCTAAACCATACATATGTCATTATTTTTCATTCTTTTGTTTACATAGAAAAACCTAGTATGAATCAGCATGAAATACCTTCCTATCCTAAGAGGCTTTATTGCAGTAAGAGAGAAAGTTAGTGTTGATTTTACTTATCTGTTTTATTCTTATTCTTAATCAATAGGTTCAGTTCATCAGGGCTCCAAGCCACGATGCTTAGTGGCTTTCCTGGTGAAAATTTAAACAGAGAAGTGGTTTCACATCATTTTGAACCAAATTGAAATATTCTGATTCATGTAATAGATGTGTTTTATTTCAATTGTATTTATCCTGTTGTGCCACATTGCTTCATGGGAATGGTAGTTTTCCCTATCCACATGTTGCCAAACTAGCCTGGGTCTTTTCCAAAGGACATTTTCCATCATATGGTGTTATCTGACAGAACTGGTTAGTTCATGAAAATCCTCCAAGTGCTAATGTTTCCAGTGTATGCTGAAGAGTAAAGCTCACCAGAGGAAGATATAGTGTTTAATTATTTATTGTTTCTTATTTGGAGTCTCGATTCCCTTAATACCCACCTAACAGGTGCAGGTGACACTGTGCCTGCCACTTTCCAAAAGCTCTACTTTTATAAAAAGTCTTCCATATGCAGCCCATCTCTACAGTATTTTTCGGAATACTTCCTTGCCTGAATAATTCYCTGCAACCTGCTCAATCCGTGGTAGGCTTGCTCATGAAGAAAGAGCAAGGGGAGGAAAAGAGCAGTCAGGCTGACCAGTGGAAAATAAAACCACAACTTATTATTTAACGTATATGTGTGACTCCAAAGCTGAGAATTTGCTGTGTATACTAAAATTATCTAATGATTGCACAAACACTACAATCCCTCTTTCCAAAGCAGTTAAAGAGCAGGTATTATGAGACATTATAGTGAAACACAGTTTCTAACACTGTTCATTAAATGCTATGTCTGAAGAAATCAACTGGCTGAACAATCAGGGGCTGAAATAGCTGCAAGAGGTTGAATAGCCAATAATTTGTATGTAAACTGAATTGCCAAATCTGTTCCTTAAGATTATTGATATTTTAGTTTAAGTGTGATCTGACACAGTAAGTTGTTTGCTACAACTCCCCAGAGTTAACCTCTTCTGGAAAAAAAGTGTGTTATTTACCATTATCTAGAATCTAGGACATAGTCTGCATTTCCGTTGTACAGAAAGCGTTGTGTGGTGCACCTGAGAGGGAGGCTGGAGCTGCAGCTGGTTGCCATGATTTATGTGCAGTGGTTTTTGACATGGACTAGCACCCACAAGAGACCAAAGCAAACCCACTATCTTCTGTTCAGAAAGAACAAGAAAGCAGGATTTATAACAAAACCTCCATGGCAAGAGATTTGAATGTTTTCATCTGTTGGGCCAACACTCTTCAGGTCAAAAAAAAAAAAAAAAAAAGTCAGTTATTTCTACAGCTTGCACAGGTAAAAGAAAGCAAAGTGAAAAGGGAGCTGTGGTATTGCAAGTGTGCTATATTAGAAAATGATTGTCATCATTGGCATAGGTGGACTGGATTTATCATTACGTTCAAGTAGCTCCTTAGCAAAACAAGCCTAGCGACAGCTGCATTCTAACTCAGAGGAGCTGCCTAAGCCCCACTTTCAGTCTGCTGCTGCTTTGCCTCTGGGTTTTGTATGGGAATGACGAAAATGCTGTGAGAGCTGTAATGGCTTGAAATTGTCTTCCTTAACTAACAATTATTCCAGCTGTGTAGTTTCTTGGGGCCCAGAGTCATCTACAGAACTCCAGGAGGTTACAGTTCTTAATATATTTCTTACCAATAAATATTCTTTACCAGAGAGACACACATTGAATTATTTCATTTTGCCTAATCTAACCTCTGTGAAATGTGAAAATATAAACAGGAAACCCCTCCTGCTTTTCTAGGAGTTTCCCAAAACATGACCCAGAGCAGGACTTTACAAAGCCAAAGCTGCAAAAGGCCGTTTTGGTGGTCAGAGACTGTTGTGGGGCAGTGGCATCCGTGGGTGCGTGACCTACCTGCCTCGCTTTCGAGGCACAGAGAGAGACCGTAAGAAGTATGGTCTCCCATATGGGACTCCTTATGGGACTCCTTTATGCAAAGGGAGCTTCAGGCTGCTAGCTAAGCTTGTTTTCTTACCATGTGGCATCATTAAAACGCAACAGCCACAGCACCATAGTCAAAGGCAGTATGGTCAAAAAAGAATCCAGAAACAAAACACTGAACAATATTAAGCTATGCATGGTGTGGACAGGTTTAAAGCTCCCAAGTCATAAGTCTGTAAGAGCTAAAAAACATGTGAAGTTTGACATTTAGAGCCACTTTTTTTTTTTTTCATTGAAGATATTTTGTTACCTAGTATATTTTCCTGTGACTTATATCAAAAAACAGCTAAGCTTTTAAAACAGAAATTATTTTTTGATCTGACAGAGAGGGCACAGGAAAAAAGTATTTGAGAAATGTATTTGTCTAAAAAAAAMCATGAGAAAATATGAGCTTTTGGAGTAAAAGTTAAGTCAAGCTTGTAAAACAATTGCAGTGACTTTCCTTTTCTTAGCAACTTTTGCTTTATGTTTGTGATAGTTGTTGTCTCCCACTCCAGCCTTTACTTCTGCAGAGGAAGGAATGAAAAATACTTGCTGAACGACTAATTTATCAGCCTGACATTACCATCTATCAAGAGGTTGATAGGAAAATCAAGATTATTAGTTCAGGGGTTTTTTTTACCTCTTGTGAAATGAAGGTTAGTTTAACAAGATACGTACCTGAGAGATGTTCTGGACATTTTGAGCCCAAAGTCCCATACATCACTTCTTTTTCTGCAGTTTGCTGTGGTGGTTGCTGTCTTCATTGACTGTCTCTGACAGTCCTGCTGCTAAAGAGCTCATTCAAAGCAGAAAGGATTTGGGTTTCTTATCCTTCACAACTTATGAAGCAGTCCACCGAAAATTTTTGATACTCGTAGGTTAATCTTAGATCTTACCAGGTATGTTTCAGTATAGCACCTTATTAAGTGTTGCAGACTCAAATATCTCAGGGCTGATGGCAGGTAACGTGTAAGCAGCAACATACAGACACGTCCATTAAGTGTCTTGCTGTTGAGCTSTAATTCAGCAGCTGGAAGCCTTGTGGGGTAAAGGGCTTTTCATGTGGYAGTAAATGACTATGTGTGGGGAAAGGAGTTTAGGCCTATGCTGAAGAGAGCTAGCTTCTAAGTAAAAAAAAAAAAAAAACCAACAAAGAAAAACCGAAAGAGTAAGAAGTAGGCTTTTTTCCAGTTAAAAAAAAAAAAAAACCACCAGAAATCAAAGGAAGTGATTTTTAGCCTCTCCTATAAATAGTGATATCTACAAATTCAGTGAAAGTTCAAAAGCTACAATCTCTCTCTGACATTGTTGCAAACCTTCAGCTGATAGGCTTTTTTTTTGTGGAGAAATGGTTGTGTATACTCTAAATTTACACATTTATGGCATGAAGAACTTATTCAATATGTAATTCAGTCCCATGTAATCAACATTCCACTCTGCAGCATAGCAAAATATGGACAGGTATATTAATGAAGAGATATAGCTGTGTAATCACATTCAGCCACTTTGTATGATGCTTGCATGATAATATTTAGTGGAATGATAATACCCAGCCCTTTCAAACCTACATCGACTGAATTCAAAGTAGAGAGAATTTGCACATTGTGCCTTCGCAATTGTATGGATGCAAGACCTGATGCCTTGCCAAAGAGTTCACAACATACCACTCAGTGACGAGACTAGAATTTAGCAGTTCCCAGCTTGCAGTTATATTTCACAAAACAGCATTATTTATTTTTTTGTTTAATTTGACCTAACCTGCTATATGCAACATACATCAAGACAGTTGCGGTATGGTAAGAGAATACAAGATATCAAGATGTGAAAATATTATGTAAACTGGAGGGCAGCGTAGCAGTAGGTGATGCTTCATGCAGGCAGGGAAGGAATCTAAACGAACCTCTGCAGTTCATCCTACTCTAAGGAAAGACTTACAGATCCCTAGAATATGATCATATGATCAAGGCTCATGACTGAAAAGTATATGGTACCTTATTTTTTCTTTTTTTTTTTATTTTTTTCTTTTTTTTTTTTTTCCTTAATCATGTTTAGAAGAAGGCTTTCAAGAGCTGTCTTAGGACGTGAGACTTCTCATGAAAACATGAGCAGCTTCTACCCCCCTGCCTGCTGGGCTTGGCAGATGACATTGGCAAAACAAGTGGGTCATTGACTTTGTGAGAATTGCCACCTATCCATCACACCTAGGAATTTAAAAGCTTTTACATCTCTCCACTTGGAAGACTGATATTTTGTCAGTACTTTTTCTTTAATGTGAACGGAAAGAATAGTGTGAGAGATTTTGATTGTGTCTGCCTTGACCCTTTATAATTTCATTTTGAAGTGTTAATATTACAAATAAATGACATGCTTATAAGTGTGTAGGTATTGCCTATGCATTACTTTTATAAATGGTTTACATTGTACAGTAAAAGAAAGTCCCATATTTCTGTACACTTAAACATTTCCACTCTCTCGACCCTCCATATTACTAGATACTGATCATGGCTCTCAAACATTCCCGTTCCGTAATATATCTTTGAGAATTCTTCTGAAGAGAGGTTGTAGAAGATGTCTGATAATTATCGTTGCTGCCAGCAAAACTGGTTGCCTTTTACTGACGAATCTGTCAAATCAAAGGCTAGAACGGGTGACATCACAGTGTATGCTGACTTGTATGACTAATGGTGCAAGTGTAATTTAAACTGCCCATGCAAGATGACATTTCACTAACCACAAAACATCCACTATTTGCTAATTACAACTAGCAGGTTCTTAGCAGGCTGATGTTTTTAATTAGAGCTAGTACACCAGGAATTTACTTTGATTTTTTTTTTAAATGTTTAGAAGTTAGACAGTGCCCTCTGCTGGTCACAGGCTCCCACAGCCGTAGTTTGCAAAGTGCCCCAAATGTTGCCAATTAGAGAAAATGGACACAAAAATAGTGTGTTGCTCGGCTTGAAGGGACTTGCTGGTTTCRAGGAAGTACACTTTGTTGTGGTCCCTCCTTGCATTCTGCTCTACTTGAAAGCATACTGTGTAACAAAAATTGTTCTAGGTTTAGGTGGTTTTGATTAATTTAGCTTGAACCCAGTTGGCTAGAGTTGACAGTGCAACTTTATCACAGCAAGCAGCAGGAACACACAGTGCTATATATTCCAGTTTTTACAAAAATCAGCTCTGTACAGTAAGAGCATATTCATCTTCAGAAATAAGGATGATGGAGAAATATGCTTACTTTTTAGGTGTTCTCTTACATGTCTTCATTGCATTATTTCACAGTAAAAAATGACAGTTATACTATTTCTTTTTATCTTTTCTTGAGGGTGTTTTGTTTTTTTGGAGGGGGTGGTAATAAAAACCCCAACACTATCAGTTTCACTTAATAATTCTAATCTCATGCCTTTGGACTATTCCAGGGTCCATAAAAAAAGCGATTTACCCAGGACCTAACTTGAAACAGAACATTCTCAAGAATTTACAACATCTCTCAGCAAAGGGGACAGAGAGAGAGAGATGGATTTCCCCAGTAGTTAATTTGAAACGTGTATTTAAATTCCTTCAAAGACAGACTGTAATAATCCAGCATTTACAGGAAAATTTAAATCAATGGCATAGAAAGCATTACATATCCATTCATCAAACTTTTACAGTTTTCAAATCACTTCTGTATTTTTTCTCAGCACAGAAAACACACGGAGAGATTTAGGGTTTAGGGTTAACTGTGAGCGATTTCTATTAATTGGCTGACAGGTTGTTTTGTACATTAGCTTAAACATGAAGCAAAGCAGCTTTTTTATTTATTTACTTAAATCGTGCATGCTTTCTAAAAATATGCAGACTTCTTAAAAACAGACTGTCCATGCAGAGCAGCCGCTCTGTGCCAAACTCGGCATCCTCTGACTGCTCGCTTCAAAGGTGCACTTCTAGGGAAAAATGCAGCCCATCCTACAGCATACACTCACTCACATGAGGGCAGCTCTGCAGCAGAGATCAAGATGTGCTCCCAAAATACTCTGTCTGCTCATAATATTGCCCTTCAGTCAGCCTTTGCCCATTACTTACATGTGCCTGCAGCTGTGAGCATCTCTGCTCCACCAAGTGAGTTCCACTGCCCTCTAAAAGAGCTGTGAGCTCTGAAGTAACAGACACCCTCATTAATGGTCACAGTTGGTCATTAGCTGGCCACTGAATCTTTCTTGATCACCTGCTAATGAACTTCCCACTGGCTTGTTGTGAAGATTGGTCAGGGTAGACAGTATAGGTAATTTATAGCTGAATACCTGGCACACTAATGGCCTTTGCTCAGCGACTGTAATYGACACAGTACTACTAAGAGGCATTACATCCTTCCTAATTTATTTCTCAGGTGTAAATATTTCATGTTGAATGGAAACTTTGGTTTCTGTGTTTAAAAATATGTTTACATATTGTATTTAAGGGGGAATTTCTTTAAGAATTTAATGAGGAAAAAAGCCTTAATCTTACAAACATTTTCTAACATTTTTTGCCCTTAATAAAATATGTTTATTTTTAAAAAGCAAACCTATGCACATTAATATTCACCTGTAAAAGGCTTAGAGGCCTGCACAGTGCAAAAAACACCTCTCAGTGGGTGCCTGTTAGCTGCAGGAGCCTGCAGAACTTTGATGGTTCAGCACCTGTGATGCCTAATCTTTGTGAATCATGGATAAGTTGGCAAGAAGCCTCAGTCCCTTCAGTTGTGATCTTGCCAGCTCTTAAAAGCTAAAAAGTTTCAACCAGGCCTTGACTTGGTGGGAAAACTCAAGAAAAAGCCCAAGAAGTGGCAGTGATGCATTAGGTAGCACTCTTCTCTCTAAGACTGGTCGATAATGCCATAGAGGTTATCCAATTATCACAGGAGTCTGCTTTTGCTTTAGATGTGCAGGTACCTTCTCCTGCTTCAAGAGTGATCAGAGTCCACCAATGCTGTGGTTATGAGGCATTTCACAGCCCTGAACACATGCTAGACTGGACGACTGTGGCCAAGATATTCATAATCCTTTAAGGCCTTGTATTTCCATTTTCACATATTCATGTATCATAATTACGATGCAAAACCAAAAAAAAAAAAAAAAAGAAGTTAGTTTATATCAGCTAGGCAACTGCTATAAGAAACTGGGTTTGCATCTGTTAAAATGTCCTGGGCACAACCAGGAAGTTTATCATGTTCCATTACAGGTTTTCAGGTACTTGACCCACACTAAGTGGTGTCCCAATGCTTATCTCATTCCCCGCCAATGGCTTCAAGGTTGCAAAAATCTTCCCCTCCAATGCTTCCAAATGGCACTTCTTGAGCTGTGTAGAGATTGAGGACGTGGGTTTCCAGGGAGGTGTCCTGACCATTGCTCCCCAGGGCATGGAAACAGGAGCTGTGGTTGTCTTTAGAAAGAGAGTTTTTGCCCTCTCGCTGAAGATCTTCAGCTTCCATTTGGTAACTTTGTTCTAAATGAGATGAGATTATCAAAATGTCTCATTAGCCAGAGATTTGATTTCATGCCTTTTGATTACGAATGAGACCCTCCTCTCCATCCTAGTTTCAAATTCTCGGATATTCCCATCTSCTTAGTAGGCATTGCTGGGAAAGCGTGTGGCACCAACCAAAAGTTCGTGTAATGACTAAAAGCAACTCAGCTCCTAAACAGCTTGTGAAAGCAACATAGGTGGTGCTTGCCTTGATGTTGCATATTTTGATTACAAACATTTGATTCTGCAGCTTTTATGGCATGAATGTGAGAGTTCCAGCCAGGTAGAGGAGTCAGATGCTTTTACAGAAAACCACAAATCATTTCAGATAAATAAGACATTTATTTGATAATTAATCTTCTTGCTATACAGCATGCTGCATTTGATGCCATACTAAAAAGTAAACAAGATGTTTTAATATTAATGTCATATATTTGAGAAGGACCAGCTCCTGATCCAAAGCAGTGTATTTTTAAGGAAATTCATTGACCCCAGATGGACTTCTCATGGCACCTCGGTACAGAATGAAGTAATGTTAGCAATGCATCTTTTTTTTTTCCAGAAGCTGTGGTCAGTCAGCTTTAAAATCCTAAGATCAAAAATTGAAAGTGTAAATAAAATGTAAGTTTGGTCTCAGCAGTAATATAAACTCCATGAAAATACTCTCCTCAGGGGGGAAAAAAAACATTCCTTAAATCACAACACTTCTTTAAATCACTATGTAATTATCCACTAAAGAAATGCACATAGCAGTTTAGAAGGGTTGGTGCATGTTGAAATAAACATCTTTACARCAGTGAATGGGAGATCTTTAACTATGTGGCTGTCCACAGTACAGCTACTTTAATCCGATCTTACCCACACAAAATGTGTGCAAAGTACTGGTTCAATCCCTGCACGTGCTCTAGCTGAAACCCCAAAGCCAAGTGGTACTAACACAATGTAAGACTACGCAATGAAAATAAACCAAAGTGAAGGTATATTACATTTTTAAATTTTCATTATAATGATTAAATAACTAATGTTGCACATATATAGAATTTCTGCTCCTTGCTGCGTGTACCTAATGGTTATTCTCATTCATATGGTGACACATGTCTCACAATGTACAGAATGAGTTCACATGTCTTCTTTTTTCAGTTTCGGTGTTTAATACTTTCCTGCAAAGATAACTTAGCAATGAGCACACATCTTTATACTGGCTGTTCCTTGGAAATGGTACCCTACAGGAATCTACTGGCCTCTTTGCAGAAACCATTGGAAAGTTGAACTAGCACAGATGAGATTGCATGTCTTTTACCTAACCTTTATCTGTTTTCAGAGAAAACACGGAAATCTTTGGTTAAAAGTCAGCTCTTTTTGAAAAAACATAGTCTTTCATTTCCTTACCAAACATGGAAAACTTGGTGAAAGAATACAAAATTGAATCCTGTTCTTAAGTAACATTTAGTTTCATTTTTATTGTATTTATTTTCAGGAAATATATTGAACAACAGTTGCAAGACAAGTAGATACTTTTGGACATTTTCAACAGCAGCTGGAAACTGAGGGTCTCTACAGATATAATTTTTTTTTAAGAATCAACAAAAGCAACTGATTCAAAAAAGGAACTTTTTTTACAAATTTTGAAATAACATCTTTTTTTACATTCTCTGTAACAGGTGGTTCTGCTAATCTAACCTGCCGAGCTTTCTTTGGCTATAGTGGAGATGTTAGTCCTTTAATCTACTGGATGAAAGGGGAAAAGTTTATTGAAGATTTGGATGATAGTCGAGTCTGGGAAAGTGACATCAGGTAAAAGAAAATGCCTTTTATTTTTTTCAGTCAATATCTTTTTTTGATGGTTAATGTAATACTTGTTATTACAGACTAACTCAGGAACACTTTGGGTCTGATCCCTGTTTTTGCAACATCCATTATTTACCTTTTCAACTCCACCAGTAAAGAACAGAAAAATGCACACCGTGGCCAGATCTGATGTTAGACAGCTGCAAAAGCAGAATAGCTGCCAAACAAGTACTGTAGTGCAACTGACTGGAATTTGCATAGTGACTTTTTCAAACTGTAGCAATCTACAATAAGAACCATTAAGACAGTTATTAAGGTGAAACAAAGAAAAATAAATACATCAAGGAAAACAGCTCAAACAAAGTCTTTTAAAACATGGAGCCTTAAATGAATGCTGAAGTCTGGCTTCTCTTTTGGAATGTTTTGATTTCTTTTCCTCAAGGAAAAAACTGAGTTTCCTGGGATGTTATCTGGCCTGTGAGAGCCAAGCATCCTGTTATGTGGGCTGCTTATATCTGCTGAAATACTTGTTTTAGAGAGGATCTGGCAATTCGCGTCATGTACTTTTACTGTTCCTAAAAGTGCTGCCTCATTTGGAAATTAAGAAAAAAGTGGATTTGTATTGAGAATTACATGCCTGACATAGAGTACCAACTCCTATCCAATATGAAGTATCCACTTGGATCTGAAGAGATTCCTTTTTCATTTATAATTCTGTATGTGTATATCACCGTGCCTATATATCATGGATAAATCCAGAAATGAAGGTAAATCTAACTGTGCATTACAAAAGAAGCTAAATAATCACAGATGTGTTATCTCCAGTGATTGCCTATAATAGAACTAAATGAACTTATTTACACTTCACCTCTTACATAGGAGTTTACTATCTCATCAAAAGATAGAATCATAGAATCATTAAGGTTGGAAAAGACCTCTAAGATCAAGTACAACCATCAACCCAACACCACCATGCCCACTAAACCATGTCCTGAAGTGCCACATCTACATGTTTTTTGAACACCTCCAGCGATGGTGACTCCACCACATCCCTGGGCAGTCTGTTCCAATGCTTGACAACCCTTCTGGTGAAGAAATTTTTCCTAATGTCCAATCTAAACCTGCCCTGGCACAACTTGAGGCCATTTCCTTTTGCCCTATTGCTAGTTGCTTGGGAGAAGAGACCAACACCCACCTTGCTACAACCTCCTTTCAGGTAGTTGTAGAGAGCGATAAGAGTGATAGGAAGTCACACTCATTTTCAGCTTAACCTTGGACTTCTTCAGTGTAACCAAAGTAACAGAGACAATTCCTTTACCAAGATCAAGAAGGCCACATAGAAATTTAAAGTCATCTCCATGTCCCAGATATAGGCAAAATGAAAGCATATTTCACTCCARTATACTTCAAGTTTATTCTATAAAGCTCAAGACCAATACACTAAATGGCACATGACAACCAAATCAGCTGTGTTTCGCATCTAAATCTTTTCCTAAGTCTTTCACATACTACTGATCAAGGTCTCTGTCAGAGAGTTCAATAATATATTATCAGTGTGCACATTATGCTCCTTAAAGAAGACAATTATCTGAAGCTCTCATTAACATTTACAAAGCCAAACCTCCTCATTAGAAGTGAGGAAGAAAAGGACATGATATAATTTAATTAAGATTTCATCAAACCATAGCCAAATTTGAAGCCAGAGAGTTGTGAATTGTAAGTAGCATTATTATGTCATGATTATCTAATGCTCTGCTACGATACAAGCAGAATAGCAGCAATGGTTGCTTTTTTTCTCAGGGTTCTCAAGGAACATCTCGGGGAACAGGAGGTTTCCATCTCATTGATTCTTGACTCTGTGGAAGAGGCAGACCTGGGGAATTATTCATGCTACGTTGAGAATGGAAATGGACGCCGACATGCCAGTATTCTTCTACATAAAAGGGGTAAATATGCAGCTTTTCTCCTCGAAATGGTACATTATAGGGGCGGTCAGTTTGTAGAGCTTTCTTCTGATTCAAGCATGAATTTTGGCTTTCTGAGATATTAATAGACAATGATTATTTTTCCCCAGGCATTTGTACAACTTTCAAAATAAAACAGAAAGGTTGTTCTTAACTATGGCTGTCACTGGGAAAAATACAGTAACACCTTTTAATTATATTTATATAAAAGATATTTAATAATTCATGAACTTTAAAACCAATAAAGGCTCAACAGAGAAAAAATGATAGGAAGCCACAGGTAATACAACTGTAGTAAAAGAAGTAAGAAATAAAATCAAATATTAGAAAAGCCAACAAAAATACATTCCACTTATGTCAGAAATGCCTACCTAAACCCCATGCCAGGGGAGTTCCTGCATAGCCTGACTGTGGACATTTTCCTTCTAACACATTTGTTTAACACCAACATTTCTGAAGTCAAGTATCGTGACAGAAACTTCTAAGGACTTTCCTGTTTCTACTCACCACTCACATCCCATGATTTCCAGCCTGCCTAATGGCCACAGCCATCTCCAATGCAGATAATTACGAAGAGGTGGAGAATCTCTTGCAAAGCAAGGTTCACAGATCCACTTTGTTCACTTTACCTCCCAGAGGGTGCTCCACATGCCTGGGCTTGACGCTCCCCACCCTCATGCAGCATCCCGCTGGTTTAAGAGAGCAAAGAATAATCAGGAGCAGTGTCTGTACTTTGCTGTGATTACCGTGCTTTTTTTAGACTGTAAAGGTTAGCAAACCAGGTTCTTACTGTAGTGCTGAACTGCTTGTGGCATCTCAATTTATATCAAAGCAGTGATGTCTTCCCTAGTTTTAGTCTTGTAGCATGCAAAGTCTAAGTTTAAAAGGAAGCCATAAATCAAGATATGTGACTCATTTATGTAAACGTATTTTTGTGTACCTCCAATTAATTGAATAGAACTAATCTGTAGCCATGAACTATTTCTGAACTATTGTCATTGCTTTTTAAGAGATGCAGATGTAAATAACCASATGTTCTGCTTAGCCTGGCATTTGCCATATTTTCTTGAATTTACTGAGATGGGAAATTAACTTATTAAGTAATTGAACCTCAACAATTCACCAGCTAGTAGTCATATACTAATTCAGAGACATTTGAACCCAGAGCAAGAGCTTAACCCAACAAACACTGAAATTTAATCGCCTGTCTTTAATAATGGAATTAGTGCATGGAACACTGAAAATAAAGAATTTAAAAATTCCTTAAATTACTTGAAACCCAGTACTTAATTAACTGACACATATTAAGTCACTTGCTGATGGTGAGTCCTCATTTTCCCTTCCATACAAACAGTAGCTCCAAGACTGACAACACATAAGTCTTTTCTGTTCCGTGACCACCAGCTTTTTAATCTAACAGTGTGCATGCATAAATTTTGCAAGGGTCTACTTTTCTTGCTTCCTTTCTTGGAGAAATCATTATGTCAAACACACGACAGTATGCGGCCTCATGATGACATGCTTAAGAGGAAGTAATCTCAATATTTAATTGCCCATATAAATAGTAAAAAGCTAAATATAGCAAAAACTCCCCCAAATATTATTTTTTTTCCTCTTTAAGTAAGGCTGAATATGAAATTGTGATTTGGAAACAAAAACTGTTGTGCCCTCGAAAAACAAAAGATACCTGTTACAAGCCTTCTACATACTTTGCATGTTGACAACTGTTTCAGTGAAATGATAAATTAACCATGACAGATAAAAATTTGAGCTAGTCTCTCAGGTCTCCTAGGACGAGGAGCTTTGCACTGCTTGCTTAGTCTCCTGTATATCACCATGACAACATTTCATTTTAGGTTTCCTTGTTTAGATCCACATTTAGTCTCTGCTAGGAATGAGTTAGCTGTTTATTAATTTCTGATTATTGGCTCACTTAGAACAATTGGGACTTAACAATTAAGTAAATTTGCTTCCTGAACACGGAGGCTTTTGCAGAGGTATTAGTTTTGGCTGGTTTTCTAGTTAGTGATCTTTTTTCCAGCAGTATAAGCCAACAAAAATGCTGATTCTAGGATGTTCACCGGATACCTGAAAAAGAAATTATAATCCTTCCTAAACTTCATATGTGGTACGTTATCACCAGGATCACAAGGGACAGGAAAACAGAAGGCTCTGTTACTGAACAAAGAGTGTTCCTGGGAATAGAGGTATTTAGGGTTAAATGCTGCAGTGAGGATTCAGGTACAAAATTTAAGCTTTTCAAACACCCTGCAACTGCTGCTTCACCCTGGTCAATATATTCCCTGTAAACTTAAACTTCCAGGGGCAGCTTTTGGATATGCCCGCAATTACACAGGCCCTGAAAGGGCAAGAAATTCAGAGTCTAAATCACCAGCAAAAAGCCGGATGCATCTTCCTCATTCTTCCCTCCRGCCAGCCCAGCAGGGACACACACTCCCTCACAGAAAACACAAGCAGGGTCTGTCCGATGGTGGTCCCCACCACAGCCCAGCGCCTGGCCCATTCAGCCAGGGAGAGGGGGCTTCTGCTCTTTCCCTGGTGTGGCACCGGAACAGAAAACCAGAGCCTCGCCTTTCCTGAGAGGAATTTCGGGAGGGGAGCAAAACACAGTCCCCTCAGACTCCAGCACCACTTGTGCAGGAAAAGCAAACCCAGTTTGGGTATCCAGCACCGGGAGAAAGCTGGGGCCCCCGGCACCTCCCTCTGGCCTGGAGGCCAGTGCTCTGCATCTCGGGGAGCTGAGCCCCGATTTTCTCCTGAGCTTCTTTTACTTTCTGGCTGCCAGTGGAGAAAACCTATGATCTATGTTTCTGTGCAGCCGGCTAACCATTTTTAGACTCCTAACTTTCCTCAGACGCCGTGCGTAGGGAGCATTTAACTCAGAGCTAAAGGCAATAGAGCATTTTAAGCATGACAATGCCGATGCTGTTTCCTTTTCTGGTCCATTACTACAAAATTTGTCCAAAAATAATCAGAAAAAGAGAGGGATCAGAACCTAGGAGATTTAACTTTTATTCCCTTCCTCCAGCTGTTGGCCAAATCTCTTTCTATCGTCTTTACAATAATCAAGTTATTTTCTCTTTTGTGTGAGAAAAAAAAAAGAATCTACTTGTTATAATCTAAGGCTGTTTTTGTAACTTATTGGTGATAGCTATCATTGATCACCTGTAGCAGTTACAGGTTAATCTTCAGCCAGGTAGAGGAACCTTCTAGAAATTAATTTTGAGAGTGGTAGTGACAGCAGCTAGGCACAAATTTATTAACAACAGACCACATATTGCAGATGATATAAGGGGTGGATCACACGCTATAATTCTATTTTTTTCACAGGTTTTTCATTCAAGAAGACAAGCCCATAGTCTATCGATGTAGTACATAAAAATGTAATGCATAAGGAGAAAGAATGCTAYGTATTGAAAAGTATGACTTTCATGCTGGATCAAAGCCTTTGTAGTCATCATAGACTATGTTGGAAATACAGATTATTATTTAATTATGTGATTTTTTTTGTTGAAAATCTTGTCTGCATGTGTGCAACTAAAACTCTAAAGCAAAAATAATCTCAAATTCTATCTTGGCATTATCTTCTTTATGTTCTTGCTATTATTTTAAAAGCTTAATAATATACCTGTATTTTTCATGGGACAGAACCAGAACTAAGAGCAGGTAACATACTTCATGCATTCTTTTCAAAGTATCTCCTTCCCTTTCTTCCCATTTTCTCAGTGTTGTCTAATTTCCTATCCTGGGCCTCTTTTATGTTTTGAGTTTGTTTTCCTCTGACACAGGTGTTCTCAATGGGCATATATGGGTCTTGTTGGCTATAAGCTAATGAGGGATGGTTAAAACAACTTTTTTTTCTGTTGGGAGAAAAAAATACTTTCGCTGAAATAAATTGTTTGGGGGAAGAGATTTGTTCTGTTTGAAATTGCCCATGAGAATATATGATGTTTGAAAAAGAATCAAGTTAATATTTCCTATAGGAAATGCATCTTGAGGAAACCTACAAATAGGTAGGCATACTTTAAACTCATCATTTATTAATGCATAAACACAATATTAATATTTCCTGTCTAATTTAATAGCAAATTCTGAATAGCAAGTAATTCTGAATTTTCTTCATACAGTTATTAACGATAACAGAATTGCTGACGAGCACCTTAAATTACAGTGTTATTCACATAATAGTGTAAATCCGTTTTACTACTTAAGGACTCGAATAAGTTACATTTTTGATCTCATGAGCATTTTCAGTCACTAGGACATGATTTCACACAGTGGTAGTGATGAGTGACAATTAAGACTTAAAAGAGAAAAGAAACTAGTTATTTTCTAACCTCTGCAAAGAAACCGCAGGTGTTACAGCTCCCTTTGCTGTAAAGCTTCACGATGCTTCTGAAATTTCTGAATGGGAGCTCATCATGTGAGATATGAGAGCAATGAGTTTTATATTTCAAATTATGTTAATTGGTCATAATTACTTGAATATTCCAGCAAGTCTCTGACTCTCAGTGGAAGCAAAACTGTTGTAAAACCCTGACCCACTTGGTCAGTTAAGACCTTACACATGTATATCTTCCAGTGTAGAAAGCATTCAGGTTTTATTCTGCACTGYAGGAAAAGTTTTCCCGAGTTCCTCACCAGGTTTTAGAATTAGAATTGAAATTGGACTTGATTTGATGGGAATTGAGTTTTCATCCCCCTATGGCCATTGAGGAAGCCTTCAGGTTGTCACTGTGCTGGGCAGTGCAAAGGTTCAGTCACCCAAGAAGTTCATGACATAGGGCCAAAAGTCGAATATTGCCTCCCTTCCTGTCCCAAACCTAACCAAAAGTGACTGTTTTTTTTACACTCAATTTCATCTAAAATGAGTAGATATTAGTAGAAAACTAAAGACTACTGTCTGACAGAAACTCTTCACAAGACCATTTTCTTCATCAGTAAGGTTTTTCATCCTTTAGAAAATTGAACTAAGACATTTCTAGTAAAAAGGTTAGTCAGATTACTTAGCATGTGCCTAAATCTAATTTTCCTCTGATGAAGTGTCAAACAAGTTGATTTGTTTAATAGATTCCTTTTTAAAGCAGCTTCTGTACCACTTTTACCATAGTTGTTCTCTTTATATAATGTCTAAGTGCAATTCTAACCTTGATTGGCAAGGATGAAAATATTTTAAAATAAAATGTCACAAATTGTTCCCATAATCCATGCAGAGCTAAATTATTCATTAATGCTATCCTCAGAAAAAATGTAAACAGTATGTTCTATGATCTTACATCCTTGGAACTTGGTACTCCATTTTTCCCCACATTTTAGCACCTCCCAGTGCTTCTTATATTCATTTATTTCAGAAGATCTAAAAGAAGTAACTGTGTGGGCTGTCTGTTTTCTGTAGTGCAATAAGCAAATGGGAACTCTCCTAATCAGTAAGGTTTTAAGTCATGCACAGTTCATTTATTTGGGGAAGATAACCAGGAATTAATGCAATTCCGCACCRCGATGACTTTTTTCCTTCAACCTGAAGTATAAACTGCCTTTAAAATGCTGTGTCCTGTTTTAAATGTAGTAAACTTCAGTAACATTGCAGCATCTATTTTTTTCAACCTTATTCTCTTTTGAGCTAGCATACTGTAGGAGATAGTCAGTGTAATTATTCTCCTGCTGGGAACAGGTATCCTGCACTTCTCAGAAGAAATAAAAATGTCGTCGATAAGAATATACTTCTATTATAATAATTTACTATCTCTATTCTAATAACACTGAGAAATCCAACAGCACCAAGGCTCAGATATGCTGCCCGCCATATTGATGAATAGGTTAACAAGATCCCTGTCTTGTATTTGCACACATATATACATAGGTACATATAATCCCGAACCCGACTAGTTCTTTTTCATAGATGAATCAGGAATATATATTATGTATTGATCTAAAAAATAAAGTGAGGTAACTAGGTTTCAATAGTTCTAATAAATAAAATGAAACTACTGCATTGAAAACCATATTAAAAACTGTAACTAAATTTAGCCACCTTAAGTCAACTCTGTAGGCATCTACAGGCATGCGTGGCCTATGCTGGCAGAAAACATATACTTTGTGCTAAGAAATGATTTCATAATCAAGCTAATGAATATCCCAAATCTGTTTCTAGAACCAGAAGTATTATTGTCCTACAATATCCATCAGTAATTATTCACAACAATATTCATAAAGCCATCTAGGTACCTTAAATACAAACAGATTTTGTTTGGCACGTTGAAACAAACAAATGAAAAATCCTAAAAAGTAGAGAATAGATTTTCCATATATATATGCATATTGGATATACATATGCTGTATAAAGCTGTGGTTCCATATGCTATACTTTGGAAAGATACTCTGTTTTACAGCCATGCCATAATGAATA